>MU741500.1:61637-87305 GCA_026770625.1 Nicotiana glauca
ATATATATATATATATATATATATATATATATATATTAGCTACTTTATTTGGATTAATAAATATAGATATCTTATAATTAAATATAAAATCAAAAAATAAATATAAAAAAAATAACTACCCATTCAAATTGGGTGGGAGTAGTTTCAAGTTGGATTTTTAAAATTATTTTAAAATAAAAGGCAAAAAAATAGCTATAAAAAATGAAAAAAGAGAAGAACTACACATTCAAATCGGGAAGTAGCATCAAGTTGGAGTTTTAAAATAATTTTAAAATAAAAAAATAGAATTAAAAAATAATGAATTACCAATTCAAATTTGGGAGTAGTTTTAAATTAGAGTTTTAAAAATTATTTTAAAATTAAAAAACGAAAATAAAGAAATTAAAAAAACTTTCAGAGAAAAATATTAAATAAAGTAATAAGATTATAAATATTTCTATTAAAAATGTAATAATATTAAATATTAGATAATATAATAAAGAAAAACACATAACAAAAAATTTATTCAATGCGCTCCATGTATAAGTCCCGACAGTTTAACAGAGATTTTACTCATTAAAATTTAGATAATATTATTAAGAAAAACATAATAGAATTTAAAATTAAAAAAATATTTCATCAGTAATAAATTATATATCTTCTCATATATTACACAAAGAAAGCGAATGCTAAACAATGGCTAATATAATAAAGAAAAATATAGAATAAAAGTTATTGGTTATATATATATATATATATTATAATTAAAAAACAAAAAATAAATATATAAAATAATAATTGCTAATTCAAATTGGGTGGGAGTAGTTCAAGTTGGAGTTTATAAATTATCTTAAAATAAAAAAGCAAAAAAAAAATTAGCTATAAAAAACGAAAGAAAGAGAAGAAAAACTACCCATTCAAATCGGGATGTAGTTTTAAGAGAAAAATATTTAATAAAGTAATATGCTAATAAAACTTTCTATTAGGAATGTAATAATATTAAATATTAGATGATATAATAAAGAAAAATACATAACAAAAAAGTTATTCAATGCGCTCCATGTATAAGTCGCGTTAGTTTAACAGAGATTTTGTTCATTAAAATTTAGCTAATATTATTTAAAAAGATAGAATAAAATTTAAAACAAAGAAATATTTCAACAGTAATAAATTATAAATCTTCTTATATATGACAAAAAGAAAGTGAATACTAAATACGGAAAAGGGCCAGAATTGCCCCTGAACTATTCGTTTTGGATCAATAATGCCCTTCATCCACCTATTGGGCCAAATATGCCCTTCCATTAATATTTTTGGCTCACAAATGCTCTTTGAGTTAATGGAGGGACACGTGTCATCGTCTTGTTGGCTCATTCTAAATATTTCTTAATTAATTAAAAAGACCCAATATTCATACCCGAAAAATAATTTTCTAAAGCAAGTTTTCGAAAACTTTTTTTTACTAAAAACTGAAGAAAAAAAAGGATTTTTTTCCAGTTTTTACAAAAGACCCATTTTTTTTTTCAAGTTTTTTTCCAGTTTAGAAAAATCTAGAAAAAAAATGTAATTTATCAATTATAAAAAATAATTTAGCTCATCCACCTTTAATAATTGATAAATTATATTTTTATCAAAAACTAAATTACATTTTCATTTTCAGATTATACAAAAATTATTGTTTTAGAAGTTATTTTTCAGTTTTTTAAAGAAATACTTTTCTAAAAACTGGAAAAAAAATTTCATTTTTTCTGTTTTTAGCAAAAAAACATTTAGTTTTTTTTTCAGTTTTTACAAAAATATTGGTTTAGAAAATTGCTTTTTAGATTTTATTTTTGTTTTTACAAAAATATTGTTTTAGAAAAAAAAATCTATTTTTTTTGTAAAAACTAGAAAAAAAAATCCTTTTTTTTCTTTAATTTTTAGTAAAAAAAAGTTTTAGAAAAATTGCTTTAGAAAATTATTTTTCGAGTATGAATAATGGGTCTTTTTAATTAATTAAGAAATATTTAGAATGGGCCAACAGGACAATGACACGTGTCCCTCCGTTAACTCAAAGGGCATTTGTGAGCCAAAAACATTAACGGAATGGCATATTTGGCCCAATAGGTGGATGAAGGACATTATTGATCCAAAACGAATAGTTCAGGGACAATTCTGGCCCTTCTCCGTATTAAATATTGGTTAATATAATAAAAAAATATGGAACAAAAAAGCTATTCACTAACTATATAAGTACCTTTGATTTAATAGAAATTTCATTATTGGGTATATCGTATTGACAAGTAAGATGACAATTAAATTTTATTAAAGCAATACAATTGACATAATTTAATTTAATTAATATTTTTTAATATTGACCGCACATCGCGCGGGTACGACTACTAGTTCATAAACTAAAAGATCAACTCATATCCAAAAATTTCAATTTATAAACTAAAAGTTCAATTCATAAACTAAAAGTTCAACTCATATCCAAAAATTTCAATTTATAAACTAAAAATTCAATTTAATATCCATAAGGTCCAATTCATAAACTAAAAGTTCAACTACAAATCCTAAAATTTCAATTTATAAATTAAAAGTTCAACTACTACTATTAAACCCTAGATTCTAACTAAACTATTCAAGACTATACAAAGTATAATCAAATCTTACTAAATTATTCAAGACTAATTAAACTAATTAGTTAATAAATTAATAAACAAAACTAATTAAAACAACACATAAACCTAGTCATCAATAATATACAATATTCAAAGAATTGAAACAATAAAATACAATATTCAAATAATTAAAACAAAAACTAGAAATAACAAAGAAATGGATTGTAATTCAAACCTTGATTTTTTAGGGTTTAGGAGAGGGGCAGAGAAGTGGCAGCGGCAGCGACAGCTCCGGCGACGGCGTTGGGCGGTGGTGAATGGAATTTGTGTGCGGGAAATAGAGAAAGGGAGTAGGGAGGAGTTAGAAAATTTTGGGGAAGAAAATAAGAGAAATGGGGGGAAACCCACTTTTAGTTTCTGATTTTCAGAATTACCGACCAAAGTTGGTCGTAATTTGGTCGGTACATTAAGTGTTGACCGTTTGACAAAATATCGACCAACTTTGTTCGATTTTCTAAAAAAATTAATTTCTTTTGTTTTTATTTTTTAACATATTATAAGCTATAAAATAATTATTAATAACTATAAATATTTATTTTATTTAACTATAATTATTATAAATAATTATAAACTATAAGCATAATCTTTACAAAAAATTATATTAACCAGATAATTACTTTTAATAGATTATAATAGCATCTGTGTAAGTAAATTTTTAAGTTACATTTAAGTATATGAGTAATTTCTCACACATACATAAACTATATTGTAATTTTTAAGTTACATTTAAGTATATATATATATATATATCCTAATTAGTATATATAATTTATCATCAAATATATTCGTTTGCAAATTGATTCATCGACTTATAACTTACTCAGATGCATCGTTGAATATTAAAAACAAAACGCTTCACCTATATTTATATTTATATAGATAAGGGTCGGGTTCTTTTAGGGATTGATAGACTTGTGAAGATCCTAATTAGTATAAATAATTTATCATCAAATGTATCTCTTTCTAAATTGATTCATCGACTTATAAGTTATAACTTACTTAGATGCATCGTTGAATATTAAAACAAAATGTCTCACCTATATATATATATATATATAACACGTTTCGTACTACTTTAACTATATATATAGCATGTTATAATATATGTTAGTGTATTCATCCCTTTTATTACAAAAATGTTAATGGATTACTTTTATATTATTTAGATAGTAAATATAAAAGTAATTTAAATTTTGACCAATGTTGACCACATAACTGACCAAAGTTGGTCGGTTACTTTCCGGATATAAAAAAAGCGACCAAAGTTGGTCGGTAAATGCTTCCCCTGTATTAACCGACCAACTTTGGTCAGTAATTTTAAATAAGATTTTTTATATTTTATAAAATATTTTAAATAATAATGTAACTATTAAAAAAATTTAACCGGGTCCCACATTACCGACCAAAATTGGTCGGTAATGTGAAATTTTTTTGACTACACAATACTGACCATCTGGGTCAACCTGTCGACCACTTTACCAACCAACTTTGGTCAGTAATTTATATAAAATAAATATAAAATATTTTTATCCCCTTTACCGACCAATTTTGGTCGCTAATCTGGACAGACTAAGTTTGGTCGCTAAATTCCAAATTTCTGGTAGTGGTACGAATTTTTCTTCGCTACTCGTTTTTTGACACCTAGGTATGAAGCTGGTACACAACTCATGGAGGTGAAGCATATACGGCCAATGGCGGAGGCACAATTTCATGTAAGGGGTTAAAAAAATAAAAATAAAAAAGTTAAAATATTAAAAGAAATTGTGGTCAGTGGGAATTGAACCAATGAACTTCCAAAGTTTTTGAACTCTACTCTTTTGAATTCAAAATATAATATATAGAGGTACAAACCGAATTTTGCTTTATATGTACGTGTAATTTCTCGGCGAAGAAGGTTGGTCCATCCCCTAAATCCGCCCCCCGTACAGCTATATGACACTCAATAGCTTTAGGGTGTAAATACATATTTATCCAGCTGACTTGTTACTAACTTGTTGCTAACAGTTTTGCTTATCGAAAGGACAAGAATGAGTTTGTTTGCACAATCAGTAGTTCCTTCTTTATTTTAATCCGCAAAAGATTCAATTTATCTTTCTCTTACTGATCAATAATTTTCGCTGTTTCATGCAGTTCATTTTTGTTGTCAGTGGTGCAGATAAAAATGAACTCAAATGGTTGAGCTGCTTTTTGATTGGCAAAGTTGATGAAAAAGAGAAACTGTTTCAAAATCAAAATAAATATATACGTAAAGGAGAAGGAATAGAGGAAAACTTTAGTGTTCTTTTACTGAAAGGGATTCGACGGATCTTTTCAGGCCAGCATTGGTTATTTTGGTGCATTATGAGATGGAAACTGTTTGGGGTGACTGGACCACTAGATGATTGAATCGGCCAACACAATTTCCTTTAGTAATTCCATCTAAATTAGTTGAGCACTAAGCAACAAATAATACTATTGCAGAGTTTGATGTCCATTTAAAACTACAAATTCCCAAGGCAAGTGATGTTCCTACCCCGCCAACAAGGCGACACTGACCACTCTATTTTCTAAAGCAACTTTGGATTCATCACAACAAAAAGTAGTTCATCATGATATTCATAGTTCACTATCATTCAGAGAAGAGACGACTGTAATAGCTCCAATTTTGGTCCTCCACTTCAGATTCTCATTTTTTTCTCCTTCAATTATTCCCAGGAAAAGGTTTAATTTGAGTAATTAAATCATTGTCACATTTTGGGTAATTTTCTCCTTTGTTATACTCGAGTTCGTTCATACCTAAATTACCTCGTTGTATTTGCCCTTACTAGGCACTTGACCCTATTCCATTATTCCATAGAAGATATACAAGACAACCCGGTACCCAAAATATTCACTAAGACTTCTGTTGATATGAAGTATATACATAAAATATAGAATAAAGTTAAACCGGATATTAAAGGAGCTATCACCAATAATCAAACTCGTATTACTATCCAAATTGCAACTTCTTAACCACCGTGCTTTCACTCAGATGCACGTCATTGAAATCTAAATATAGAAAAATACAGCAACTTACAAACAAAACAAAAAAGAATCTGTCCACTAAAGAATAAGTTTAAGGCACAACAGATATAATTTAAAACTAGAAAAAGAAACCATTAGGTATACTACTAAAAATCACCTGTTTGTTTCTTATTTGGCTTTTTATTGACGATGACGGTGGCCCCGTCCTTTCCTGCCCTCCACAACGGTTGGCTCATGCGAGTCACACACTTGCGTCTTGAATTTACACCCTAACTTGCCCCTCCACCCTCCTCCTTTTTCTCCACCGCCGGCGCCGCCGTGTTTCCCTACCTTATCTATCTTCTGGATTGTTTTCTTCATTGTAGAGCATTCTCGTTCCAGTTCTTGTACTCGCGTCCTCATGCTATCCATATCCAAGCGTAACACCTGATTCTCTCTCACTGCGTTCCTCCACGTGCTACTACCTTCCTGTGCACGTGCCACCCCAACTACTCCTGTCGTTTCCTCCTCCTCTCCCCTTTCCCTGTCCCCTTCTCCACCGTCCAAAATCGACAGCCGCGGGATTTCTCCTGGAGCAACATCGGCGACCATAAGAGTTCCGGCGATTGCTTGTCGGAGTTGAAGTTGCTCGAAGAACAGTACCTGAACTACGGCTCTGAGTGGAAGCCGTTCATTCTGAGCTGCGTGTGTACACGCTTCTAGTGTTAGCTTTTGGCAATCCATTACTCCGCAAATTCTCTCCCTCTCCGCCTCCGATATCCATGAATGCGCCTAACGAATTTAGTTTAACAATGTTAGAACACAAATTTATTGAAACTAAGCAAATGAATAAACTTTTTATTTCTGAAAATATCATTAATTACCTTGAGATACACATCGACGGCTCTATAAAGGCCGTCATCAAAGAGTCTAGCTTGATCCGGCAATGCAACAGCTAGTTCACAGAATTTCTCCGGCAACAAATTATTGTCCGAAGCGATTTCCGATAAGTAACCGTCGATTAACTTTCCGACTAACATTAACGCCGCGGATCTAACACTGCTGTTCTCTTCTTCGCCTTGAATACTAGTCGTCAATCTCTCCTCCAATCCGTTCAAAAAATATCCTAATATTCTCTCCACACAAGCGACATCATATAACGTTTCATTCAGATAAGAATAGCTCGGAATGAGTAGATCGTCCAATGTGGCTTGTTCCAGTTGAGACCCGATTTTCCTCTCCAGTGCAGCTCGAGAAGCTTCCGAAGCATTCAGTATATTCGCTGTTCTCAATAATCCGAAGAGAATCCTTGTAGCTGTTGAGGCATTTGAGCTTTCCTCTTCAGGTAGATTTGTAATTATTGTCTCCAGAAGTTCTCTCTGT
Organism: Nicotiana glauca; assembly: GCA_026770625.1. Classification (NCBI taxonomy): domain Eukaryota; kingdom Viridiplantae; phylum Streptophyta; class Magnoliopsida; order Solanales; family Solanaceae; genus Nicotiana; species Nicotiana glauca. The sequence continues at coordinate 68,645 of MU741500.1, forward strand.
TCATTCTCTGAAGGTATTGAAGAAGCCGATGCCTTCCTACTCGAACGTGAAATTCCTGGAATGTACTTCTTGGCATAATACATTAGACAGCTCTCGATAACCTCAGAACTCAAATCTCTACCTTTCATGGCAGAAATCAGACGCTTGAACAGAGGCAGACTCAAGTGCCCTAGCTCTTCGAACCACGAATCCATACCACTGGTTCTAGTGGCACCTTTACGGCGAGTATTTGCTTCAACGGCATCGTTCACCGGCCAGCCAAAGAGAGACGGATCAGCAACGGAAGCTCTAACGGCAACAGCGTCAATGCATCTCTGAACAATGCCGAGTGTTTCTGCTAACGGCAAGATGTTCTTACACGAGTTAAGTGTTTTGATAGAGTCCTTAATGCTCTTGAGCACAGTTTGTGAAAGAAACCTCTCCGTCTTGGAAATGAGGTTATCTTCAGAGTACTCTTCAGTCATCTCTAAGTACTCACCGGCACAGCGCAGTGGAGCAACATTCGTTGCAGACAGCTCGATTTTCACACCGTAGCAGAACTTGGCTGCAGTCTCAAATGTCTCTGACCCTCCCGGAAAATCAGGGAATGTAATACAACATTGCTGGTCCTCCTCAATCTCCTCTACTTCTTCTTCAATCTCTTCGTCACCATCACCTGCATCGTTGTCTCGTTCAGCAGGTTTTTGGATTCTAGTGCTTGTTGCATTTGTCTCTTGCCCTGTTATCATCTCATGAAGCTTTCTACTTTTTGACATCAGAGGAAACTGAAACAACAGACAGAAACGCACACACAAAAAATAAGAAACATATGATTAGTTAATTATCTAAGCATTTCACATAGGTTACTGACCTTGTGAAGATGGAAGGTCATATCTTCAACTTCGATGATGATATCGCTAGGTAAACCTGAAGTACAAAACCTGAAAATGTAGGAAGAATAAAATCAGTGAATTAATCTGATTAAACAATAAATGAAGAAGAAGAAGAAGGAGCGACACTGTTAGTAGTCACCATGCTTGTCCTTTGGAAGTGGGGTGGTCAGACGGCGCCATTTTTCTTCAGTATAAGGAGAACGTGGAAACTTTAGTTAGCTAGAAGTACCAAGATAGATTCATGAAGATAAGGTGTTTGAAAGAAGGTCAGATTTTGTACTGAGGAAATGATTATGCAGGTTGAAAAAAACTAAAGGAAAGAGATGATGATGAAGAAATAGATGTGTTTTCTTTTCCAAAATTTCTGTCTTTTAATTTCGTACTAACCACTTTCTTCTTTTGATGAATCAGATCAGAATCTTCTCTTCTTTTTTTCTCTCTCTCTAGGGTTTGAAGAAAGATATATGGGTGGAGGATTCAAAAATCAAATCAGGACTTTGAAATTCAGTTTTAAGAAAACATAGAAGGAGGAAAAATTATTATCGTCATCATTATTTTAACCTTTTTCCTGCTTACAAACACCAAAAACACGCTTTGCTTGACAACTGTTGTTACTGCTTCAGAGTGTTTCTATTATTTGAGTGGGCCTAAGTTTAATTTGAGAGCAATCACACCCATCTTGATTCAAGGAGTGTTGTTGCATAAAGGAGTATTCGCGTTGTTGTCATAATTAACGTTTTGCTTTGTTTCATTGGATGGAGTATGCTAATTAAGCAATTGATTGCATCTCACTCTCAAATTAAATAGCCCATTGTACGAATTACATGTGCTCAATTCATTCTCCGCACCCAAAGAATTTTTCGTAGTTTGATTATTCTAGTATTCCCTCCGGTCCAAAATAAGTGATTTTTTGGCATTTTTCTTGTGGTCCAAAATAAGTGATTTTTTCAGATTTCAAGAATGAATTAATTATTTTTTTCCTGCATTGTCCTTGGAGCAAATAGTGTTGGAATATGTGTTAATAGTATTTATGTGAGATAATATAGGTTAATATGGTCAATTCTATTACTAATTAATGCTAAAAAGTGAATTTCTTAATCTGTGCAAAAATATCCAAAAAATCACTTATTTTGGACAGGATGGAGTATTTGTGATCATTAATTTATCACACCTCTCTTTTTCTCTAAGTTCGAAACTCATTATGCCATGGAAAATTCAGAATTTGAACATGTTAATGGAGTCAAAAAGAGAGAGGAGACTAATGGAGCAAATGATTTCTGAGATTATGGGGTTATAATGACATGAATGTAAATGATAATGACATGAATGTGGTCTGTGGATGGTCCCAACAGGGGGCTCCAACTCAAAGGTGGCCTATCTAGGCTGTGTCCAGTTATTGTACCTTGAAGTTACATATTTGGCGAGTCAACCAAAAATAATTATACTCTCTCCGGTCCAAATTAAGTAATTTTTTTTATTCTTTTTTTTATTCAAAATAAGTAATTTTTCTAGATTTCAAGAATGAATTAATTATTTTTTTCCTACATTGTCCTTGGAGTAAATAATGTTGGAATATGTGTTAGGAGTGTTTATGTAAGATTGTAAAGGTTAATATGGTCAATTCCATTGGCAATTAATGCTAAAAGGTAGATTTCTTAATCTGTGTGAAAATAAGAAAGTATTTACTAACCAAATATGAAAAAATATATTAAAAAATAAGTATATTATATATTAATACATAAAAAATATATAGCTTATTAGTTATTATTTTTTGGAGCGACTATACAGTTTACACGGTAGTTTTTCCCACCTTTTAAAGATCTGTGACTACTTGAATTCTATTCAACGTAGAACCCACATTTCCAGATACACCACCAAACGAAGGGGAAAAAAGTAAACCACCAGGAAAATATTGATATAAAAACTTAGAGTAATAGCCTGAGTGCAATTTGACACACCAGAGTTTGGTGGTTCACATGTATACCATGATCTATTTCAATTTCATGAAATAACGATATTACTATTCATCCTCATTATTTAGTGAGAGATATTAAATTGTTAGAAATTATTATCTCTAGTGTGGCCCACATATAAGGTAATAGATTATTTATCTTGTCTTCCAAAAAAATAATATATCAGATAATATTCTGTAGTTATGTATATATGATATTTCTTTGATGGAAAAAAATTATCATATATGCGGAGTCCCTAGGATAATTATAATTTATGAAGAAGTTTCTAGGGCTAAATTATTTGCCTAAGAGACTCTAGCCTACCTATAAATACATTAAGTTAGTTTGTTATTAAAAGTTGGAAGTGGGAATCTTCCCACATAGGAAGAGGAAAGTTCTTTTTGGAACTTTTTAAGCACTTGTCACTTTTATGTCTTTGATTTATGACACATACTTTTAAGTGTGTGCAATTAACTACATTATATATTTATATATTATATAATCAAAGACTTGGACTTGGACTTGGTTGGAGTGGGAATCAATCCATATCGGAAGAGAAAAGTTCTTTTTGGAACTTTTTAAGCACTTGTCACTTTTATGTCTTTGATTTAGGACACATACTTTTAAGTGTGTGCAATTAAGTACACTATATATTTATATATTATATCATCAAAGACTTGGACTTGGCCTTGGGCTTGGGGCTTGGGCGCGAGCCGGGTCGGATCCTAAAGTTAATTATTTTTATTTTGTAACAGAAAATTAAATTTATTTGAATTTTAAATTCAAAATTCGAATAAAAAGTTATATCTGTTTGTGAAACAGGACATCTTTTCTGAAAGGGTTTGTTGGCTGCCTATAAATACACAAGAATTCCAACGAATTAGTATAGAAAATTACAAGTGTTATTGAAGGCTTTGTTGTATCCTGAAGAGAATCGTTTGTATTTTTCCTAAATTAGTATATAGGCGATAACTCTTTAAGGACAGTCGATTTTCACGCCTCAAAGCCATTTTTATTTATTATTTTTCTAACAATCTTAAAGAGTTATTCTGCTATGGAGAAATTGATGTATGTTGTTGAGAATCCGAAGGAGTTCATCAAACTTGATCGCTTTGATGGAATGAATTTTATCCGCTAGAGAGACAAGATGATATTCTTGTTGTCTGCTCTCAATATCTACTATGTTCTTGATTCTACCTTGCCTACGATGCCTGAGCCTACAACAGAAGATTCTGATGCAGTCAAGGAAGAAAGGAAGAAACGAGAACATGATGAACTGTTGTGTCGCGGTCATATTCTGAATACCTTGACAGATCGACTCTATGATCTCTACTGCAATCTGAAGTCACCAAGGGAGATTTGGACTGCTCTACAAACTGCATACCAGAATGAAAAATGAGGTATTGACAAATTCCTGGCTCTGCAGTATTTTGAATTTAAAATATTTGATACTAGGCCTATAATGGATCAGATTCATGAACTGTAAATCTCAGTATCAAAACTAAGCGATCTTGAAGTTAAAATTCCTGATGCACTTCAAATAGGTGCTATTCTTTCGAAATTGCCTTCCTCTTGGAATGACTATAGAAAGAAAATCCTACACTCAATGGATAAAATGACTGTGGAACAGTTTCATACTCACATTCAAATTGAAAGTGAGACTCGTGCTCGTGATGCTATTAATCAGCCCTCGAGTTCCGCAGTCAATTTTGTTAGTCAGAATGGTTCAGGAAGTGGGAACAAAAATCTAAAAGTTTCCAAAAAGTCTTCTTTTAAAAAGAGAAAGAACTTTAGTTGTCATCACTGTGGAAAGAAAGGCCATATGATTTGGGATTGTAGATATAGAAATGCAGGAATAAATTTCAATGCAGGAAATACCGAAAAGTCTGGAAAGATTGAAAAATCTGAAAATTCTGAAAAGGCAAACGTAGTGGAAAATTCTGCCCAAGGACTGGTTGCCATGGTTTCTGCAATGCAAATTGGTATGGTCACCGAATTGAACATGGCTACCGCTCCTACAAACAGTCAAGACTGGTGACTAGATTCGGGTGCTACTATTCATGTCTGTTATGACAAGAAGATGTTCAAGACATATGCGGAAGTGCAAGATTCTGAACAAGTCTTGATGGGAAACCATGTTTGCGGCAGATGTTGCTGGAAAAGGAAGCATTGAAATTAACTTCACATTCGGCCAGAAGTTGACATTGCTGAATGTGTATCATGTTCCTGATATGAAGAAAAACTTAATGTCCGCTGCTTTGCTGTCAAAGAAAGGCTTCAAGATAGTTATTGAGTCTGATCATGTAATAATGTCTAAGAATGGAGTTTTTGTTGGAAAAGGCTATAACTGTAACGGCATGTTCAAATTGAGTATTAATGAAATAAATTATGTTTCTGCTTATATCGTTGAGTCTGATTCTTGTTTATGGCATGCTAGACTAGGACATTTAAATTTCGGCTCCTTGAATTATATGTCCAAAAATGGTTATATCTCATGTAAAACTCAACATATAAAATGTGAAATTTGTATACAAGCTAAGATGACCAAGAAACCATTTCATAAAGTTGAAAGATCCACAGAACTATTAGATTTAATACATTCAGACTTGCGTGAATTAAATGGAGAATTAACTAGATGAGGCAAAAGATATTCTATTAATTTTATAGATGACTTCTCTAGATTTACATATGTTTACCTACTTAGAACTAAAGCTGAAGCTTTTCAAAAGTTTAAAGAATTAAGTCTGTTGTAGAAAATCAAAGGAGTAGAAAAATTAAAATTATTCGAAGTGATAGAGGCGGAGAATATTTTCCTAACAAATTTAATAAGTTTTGTGAAGAACATGACCTAATACATCAAATGAGTGCTCCTTATACTCCTCAACAAAATGGGTTGGCGGAAAGAAAAAATAGGACTTTGGTGGACATAGTTAATGCTATGTTACTTAATGCACATTTATCACATAATTTATGGGGTGAAGCACTACTAACTGCATGTTATATTTTAAATAGAGTGCCTTCAAAAAGTATGCATATTTCGCCTTATGAGCTTTAGAATGGTAGAAAACCAAATTTAAATTATTTTAAAGTGTGGGGATGTATATCCTATTATAGAGTACCTGACCATCAAAGAACAAAATTGGATCCTAGAGGAATTAAAAGTATTTTTGTAGGATATGCACAACACTCCAAAGCATATAGATTGCTAGATCTAGAATCTAATGTCATTATAGAATCTATGCATGTTGAGTTTATTGAAAATAAATTTATAAATGACAATGTTGGTGAAATGACTGAAGTAAATGGAAAATGTATTGATGCTAACTTACCTTCTGAAATTATTACAAATAAAGAAAGAATTGATGATATGCAAATAGAACCAAGGAAAAGCCAAAGAATAAGAAAAGAAAAACATCTTGGTTCTGATTTTATTTCTTCACAGTCTATAGTATTTCTTGTTGAAGGAGATAGAACAAACGTTTGTAATCAAATTCCTATGGTATTGAATGTTGAAGAAGACCCAAAGACGTTTCAAGAAGCAATGTCTTATAGAGACGCTGCCTTTTGGAAAGAAGCCATTGATGATGAAATTGACTCAATTGTATCAAACAACACTTGGGTTTTAGTTGATCTTCCTCTTGGATTAAAGCCTATAGGTTGTAAGTGGGTCTTTAGGAGAAAGTACAATACAGATGGTTCTGTCCAAACCTTCAAAGCAAGATTAGTTGCAAAGGGTTTCACTCAAAAGGAAGGCATAGACTATTTTGATACATATGCTCCCGTTGCAAGAATAATATCCATTAGAGTCCTTTTATCCCTGGCCTCTCTCTATGATCTTTATGTACATCAAATGGATGTTAAGACGGACTTTTTAAATGGGAACCTTAGTGAAGAAATATATATGCAACAACCTGAAGGATTTGTTCTTCCGGAAAACGAGAAGAAAGTTTGTAAATTGATAAAGTCTCTTTACGGTCTCAAACAAGCGCCTAAACAGTGGCATGAAAGGTTTGATAGTGTAATACTATCAAATGGGTTCGTACATAATAATGCAGACAAGTGCATTTACTCTAAATTTACAAAAGAATATGGAGTAATAATTTGTTTATATGCCGATGACATGCTGATTTTTGGTACGAATCTACGAGAAATTACAGAGACCAAGAAGTATCTAACTTCAATTTTTAAAATGAAAGATTTAAATAAAGTTGATACTATTTTGGGAATCAAAGTCAAAAGAGATAACAAGCGAGTGACTTTGTCACAAGCACATTATATAGATAAAATCCTTACTGAATTCAGTCATTTAGGAATAAAGGAATATAATACTCCTTATGATTCTAGTATTAAGCTAACTGCAAATATTGGAAGAGCAGTAGCACAGTTGGAATATGCAAGTGCAATAGGTAGTATAATATATGCAATGCATTGCACTAGACCCGACATAGTATTTGATGTTTGTAAACTTTCAAGGTTTACCAGTAATCCAGGTAATGATCATTGGAAAGCAATAAGTAGAGTACTTGGATATTTAAAATATACAAAGCACTTGGGAATTTGCTATAATGGTTTTCCTAATGTATTAGAGGGATATTCTGATGCAAGTTGGATTACAAGTATTAATGATAATAAATCCACATCAGGATGGATATTTACTCTAGGCGGTGGAGCCATTAGTTGGGCATCCAAGAAACAAACATGTATTTTCCATTCTGCTATGGAATCTGAATTCATTGCATTAGCAGCTTCTGGAAAAGAAGCAGAATGGCCGAGGAATATGTTACTTGATATAAAGTTGTGGCCACAACCTATGCCAGCCATTTCCATATTCTGTGATAGTGAGACTACAATGTTGTTGCTCACAATAAAATATACAATGGGAAATCGAGACATATAAGCTTGAGACATGCTTATATAAGAGAATTAATTACAAAGGGAGCTATAGCTATGATATTTGTGAGATCAAATAAGAATTTGGCTGATCCACTTACGAAGTCGTTAGGTAGAGATGTAGTACAACAAACTTGTGAAGAGATGGGGCTGAGACCCTTAAAATAAATGCAAGGAATGGGAACCCCAATTTGAGTTAGTATACACTCTAACAATATAAGTTCAATGGGTAATAACAAGTTACTTGTATTGTTTAAGCACTGATCTCCTCTTTAGGAGCCCTACTTCTATTGTACTACTTACTGTTATGTGAGGAGTTAAGGAGTTGTTAAATGTTTGTTATAACAGGGGCATAAAGACAAACTCCAAAGTGCATACTGTTACATGAAGAGGTTGAGTAATCTTAATGGAATTATTAATGTCTGGAGTAGCAAGGACATAGTAACTAATTCCACCTATATGAATATTAAAGTGGTGCCGCTTCTAGCAAGATTTAAAGGGTTGATCTTGTAAATATTCATGAATTCAGGATGAGCACATGGCCGTAAACGTGCTAAAGCGAATACTGGATTTTCTAAGCTACTAGATAACGGTGTGTGTGTGGTATTTTCGATTTTGGCACAAGGAGTTGTGGTTCAAATCTTAAAGATACCAATAACTTCGTCAAAACTTTAAAATACTTACACTAAAGGAAAGTTCAAATCTGTATAAGATACTTTCTATTATGCACAACTGTTATGAAGCGAAATAACAAACTAGTGGAGGATTGTAAGTTAGTATGTTATTAAAAGTTGAAAGTGGGAATCTTCCCACATTGAAAGAGAAAAGTTCTTTTTGGAACTTTTTAAGCACTTGTCCCTTTTATGTTTTTGATTTAGGACACGTACTTTTAAGTGTGTGCAATTAAGTACATTATATATTTATATATTATATAATCAAAGACTTGGACTTAGACTTGGACTTAGGGCTTGGGCGCGGGTCGGGTCGGATCCTAAAGTTAATTATTTTTATTTTGTAACAGAAAATTAAATTTATTTGAATTTTAAATTCAAAATTCGAATAAAAAGTTATGTCTGTTTGTGAAACAAGACATCTTTTCTGAAAGGGTCTGTTGGTTGCCTATAAATACACAAGAATTTCAATGAATTGGTATAGAAAATCACAAGTGTTATTGAAGGCTTTGTTGTATCCTGAAGATAATCGTTTGTATTTTCCCTAAATTAGTATACAGGCGATAACTCTTTAAGGACAATCGATTTTCACGCCTCAAAGCCATTTTTGTTTATTATTTTTCTAACAGACTCCATCAGTCTGGCATCCTACGATAGGCACAGGCTAGAAGGCTCCTAGGTTTCTGCCAAAGTTTTGCAAAGGAGACTCTCTACAACACTTGAACAATAATGGCTGAAGGTACGTTCCTATTAAATATTTCGCTGTGTTGGCTCTGTGTATGTGCTTAAACTCAACATATGGTATCAGAGCCATCCTTTAGCTATGTTGTTTAGCGTTGTATTTTGATGAAATTACGGATATAGAAGAGTAAAAAATTTTGGCTTACCGCATCTGTTTTCACATACTCGAAACCTTCGTATGTACATACATCAGTTTTAGAATTTCTTTTAGGCTAAGAACCTACCTTGTTATCTTTTACTCTGTATTGTAATTCGATTTCAAGAATAGGATAATTTAATGGGGCAAGATGTAGTGCTTGTTTACTGTTTTGACAATTGAAGGCAAAACGTAATCATTGAGATTTGTTTCACACTTTATATGCCAAAACGATATTCCTTCAAGTATGTTTGTGCGTTTTAATCCTTCATTAATAATATTGATAATTGGTATAATAATTAGATGCGAAAAACAAGTACTAATTGAAGGATATGAGCATTAGTTTGCTGGTGGGTGTTTTGTTTTGATAAGAAAAGGAAAAATTGATAAAGTATATTATTATATTTTATTTGAAAACAAAGATGTCTATGAATATTAGTTATCTGCTTACCGTGCTTTTTTATTCATGTTCATAAAGCAATTTCCATGCATTTTGGCTTCGTTCACAGTCTTGACAAAATTAATTTTTTGTAATGAGAATTTTGGTTTCTATCTTTAATAATAAAGAATTTATATGATCTCACACGAAGTTCTAACTGAAAACTAGTAATCATAATTGTTATTATGGTTTTTAAAGTAACGTCATGTGATTTTGTCTTCTGTCACTGTATGGTTTGATATCACTAAAGGTTTTGCTATGATTCAAATGATACTGGTAATATTAGTACTTATTGTAAGGATTATCAACTTATTAAAGGGCGATGCAGATGATGTGTCTTTATTTGATGTGCCCATTTTGACTATATAATCAACATTCAGTTTAAGTTGATTTAAAGATGCCATTTTGAGTTTTCTTTTATATGATGTATTTACGATTGACTATATAATCTTGAATACTTAATATAAAAGAAATTGAGTTTATTAATCACATTACCATTAATGATTAAAGGTTATAATGACATCTATTTAGTCCAGTTATCTTATTAGAATAGTAACCCGGCCCTACAGCGAGGTAACTATTTTGGTGAGATTAATTGTAATAAGATAGTAAACATTTAAGTTGAAAATTATCTTATGCCCATAGGTATAGATTAATTTCTATGTATTTTGGTTTACTAGTCTAATAAAGTTAGTAAATTCTATGCATGGGTTGCAACCTCTGTCCACAGGAAGGTCTAGAATTTACTATGAATCGGTATTTTACGCGATTCACCTTTGATGGATTGTACTTCATAGCTTATGAATGTTTATCCTTGTTTTGTAGTCTTTACCGCTTTTCCTACCGCTATTTTTAATGAGAATGCTCGAATTCCAATGCTTTCTGGTGACAATTATGCTGAATAGAAGGAAAAAGTCATTCTCACTTTAGGGTGCTCGGATCCGGACCTGTCACTCCGTGTGGTGAACCACCTATCCCCACGGAATAAAGTACGCCAGCTGCTAAGGCTAATTATGAGCGGTGGGAGCGATCTAATCGCTTAAGTTTAATGCTCATAAAAGCTCACATAAGCCAAAGCATTAGGGGTTCTATCCCTAATAGCGATAAGGTCAAAGTTTACATGAAGGCAATTGATGAACAATTTGTAAGCTCTGACAAGGCATTGGCCAGCACCCTTATGAAGAAGCTCTCAAGTATGACTTTCGACAGAAATCGTACAGTGCGTGAGCACATTATGGAGATGAGAGACATTGTTGCTAAACTCAAGTCCCTTGAGTTAGATATGTCTGAACCATTTCTTGTGCATTTCATTCTCAACTCCCTTCCTGTGGAATATGGTCTGTTCAAGATTTCTTACAACACACATAAGGATAAACGGTCAATCAACAAACTTTTGACCATGTGTGTTCAAGAAGAAGAGAGGTTGAAGCATGAGACACCCGAAAGTGTTAATATGGTGACTCGTGGTAAGAGAAATGCAAAGAAGGGCAAAAGTGTTCCCATGAAGAAGAAAAATACCTTTGACAAAGATGCTTGTCGTTTCTGTAAGAAGAAGGGACACTGGAAGAAGGATTGCCTGAAATACAAGAAATGGCTTGAGAAGAAAGGTAATTTTACCTTTGTATGTTATGAATCTAATTTTACTGAAGTTTCTGATAATGCATGGTGGATTGATTCTGGTGCTATAATTCACATTGCCAAAATCATGCAGGGCTTTCTAACTAAGAAGAAGCCGATAGAAAGTTAACAATATGCCTATTCTGGCAATAGGACGCGTTCACGTATGGAAGGCGTGTGGACTTGTAGGCTCATTTTGAAGGATGGATTTCACTTAGATTTAGAAATTACTTTTTATGTTCCAGAATATTCTAAAAATTTAATTTCTCTTTCAAAACTATCGATTAGTGGATATGATTTGAATTTTCATTATCCTTCTGTGAAACTTTTGAAATATAATAAAGTCATTGGTTTTGGAAATTTGGATGGAAATTTATATAAACTTGAGCTAGACCCCACATTTGAATGCAATGTTTTAACTTTGCATGCGATGTTTTAACTTTGCATGATAAAGAAATTGGCACTAAGCGATGTATTATCAATGAGAACTCATCTAGTATTTGGCACAAGAGATTGGGATACATCTATATTGATAGAGTCAAAAGGTTGGTTAATGATGGAGTTCTAAAAACTCTTGATTTTTCTGACTTTGAGACTTGTGTGGACTGCATAAGGGTAAGCAGACCAACAAATCAACTAAAGGTGCCAAAAAGAGTTCTCAATTACTTGAGATCATACATACAGACATATGTGGACCTTTTCCTACCCCTTGCTTGAATGGTGAGAGATATTTTATCTCGTTTATTGATGACTATTCAAGATATATGTATCTCTATTTTCTGTTTAACAAATCAGAAGCGCTTGATGCTTTTAAAGTTTACAAAATAGAAGTGGAGAAACAAACGGGTGTCAGATCAAAATTGTAAGATCTGATAGGGGTGGAGAATATTATGGTAGATACACAGATAAGGGACAAGTTAAGGGTCCATTTGCTGAGTTCCTTGAAAGTGAAGGTATAATTGCTCAATAATCCATGCCAGGAACACCACAACAAAATGGTGTGGCAGAAAGAAGGAATCGGACATTAATGGATATAGTAAGAAGCATGATTAGCAGATCAAGTTTACTTTTATCCTTATGGAGTAAAGCATTAAAGCCGCTATGTATATTTTAAATAGGGTTCCATCCAAGATTGTCCCCAAGACACCTCTTGAGTTATGGAAAGGATGGAAACCTATTTTAAATCATTTACACATTTGGGGATGTCCAACTGAAGTGAGGGTTTATAACCCACAACTAAAGAAGTTGGATGAAACAACAATAAGTGATTATTTTATAGGCTATGCGGTTAACTCTAAGGGATTTAGGTTTTATTGCCCTTCTCATTCTCCTAAAATTATTGAAGCTAGAAACGCTAAATTTCTTGAGGAGCATGAAGAGAGTGGGAGTGGTTTGACTCAAAGGGTGGAATTGGAAGAAATAAGGGAACCACCTGTGGTACCTTTATATATTGAGAACTTGAATGATGCTCAAAAAAATTCTCATGAATTATCTGAACAACAACAAGTTCAAGAGCCACCACTACTTGAGGAGCCATGTGAAGATCAGCCCGCTTTACCTAAACCCACTGAAGAAGTGTCTGAACCAGTGAGAGCGAGAAAATACTCAAGAATTCGAAAATAAGCAATTTCTAGCGACTATGTTGTATATCTCCAAGAGTCTGATTATGATATTGGACTAAAATATGATCCATGCTCGGTTTCACAAGCCATGAGTGAAGAAAAATCCATACTTTGGTATGATGCCATGAAAGAAGAGCTAGAATCTATGGCTAAAATTAAATTCAGAGATCTCGTCGAATTACCAAAGGGGTCCTCTACCATAGGTTCCAAGTGGGTCTTTAAAACTAAAAGAGACTCATCGGGTAATATCGAACAATATAAAGCCAGACTTGTAGCCAAGGGTTTTACCCAAAGGGAAGGCATTGATTACCATGAAAGCTTCTCTCCAGTATCAAAGAAGGATTCATTGAGAATAATCATGGCATTAGTAGCTCATTTTGATTTAGAGTTACATCAAATGGATGTGAAAACAGCTTTCCTTAATGGAGATCTTGAAGAGGAAGTATACGTAAGTCAGCTTGAAGGATTTTGTGATAAGGACAAAAGTTACCTTGTTTGCAAGTTGAATAAATCCATTTATGGGCTAAAGCAGGCTTCTCGCCAATGGTATATTAAATTTCATAATGTTATTTCTTCATTTGGATTTACGGAGAACATCATTGATCAGTGTATATACCTTAAGATAAGTGGGAGCAAATATATTTTTCTAGTTCTATATGTGGATGATATTTTGCTTGCAAGTAGTGATTTGGGATTGTTGCACGAGACTAACGAGACTAAACAGTTCCTTATCCAGAATTTTGAGATGAAGTATATGGGTGAAGCCTCTTATGTCATTGGCATAGAGATTCACAGAGACAGATCCCAAAGATTACTTGGACTGTCTCAAAAGGCTTACATTGAATGAATTCTAAAAAGATTCGGGATGAAGAATTGTTCACCTATAGCAGCACCCATTATTAAAGGTGACAAATTCTCATTGAATAAATGTCCACAAAATGCATTAGAAAAGGAGCGAATGAAAGACATTCCTTATGCTTCGCTTGTTGGGAGCCTTATGTATGCACGGGTCTGTACTAGACCTGATATTGCTTTTGCGGTAGGAATGCTTGGCAGATATCAAAGTAACCCTGGTCTTGACCATTGGAAAGCTGGTAAAAGGGTCTTGAGGTATTTGCAAGGAACCAAGGATTTTAAGCTCAGATACAAATGCACTGATTTATTGGAGGTGATTGGATATTAAGACTCTGACATGGGTGGATGCAAAGACACTGGTAAATCTACTTCAGGATACATTTTCCTTCTTGCTGGAGGTGCTGTGTCTTGGAGAAGTGTCAAGCAGACCATTGTTGCAACATCCACAATGGAAGCTGAATTTATAGCATGCTATGAAGCTACATCACATGAGTTATGGTTGAAAAACTTTATTTCCGGCCTTAGGATTGTCGATTCCATTTCAAGGCCATTGATAATTTTTTGTGACAATTCGGCTACAGTTTTCTTTTCTAAGAATAATAAAAGTGGCTGCCGAAGCAAGCACATTGACATAAAGTACTTGATGGTTAGAGACTATGTGAAGAAGGGAGACGTGAATTTTGAGCATGTTAGTACTACTTTGATGATTGCTGATCCTATGACTAAAGGTCTGTCGGCTAATATTTTCAAGGATCATGTAACCCATATGGGACTTAGTATCTCAATTTAGTCTTGCTTTGCTCTCTAACAGTTTTTCTAGACATTATGTTTATTTTGATATACATGACACTGCACACTTTTGGTTTCTCATGTATTTTGTGGTCATTGGATCAATAAAGTTGGACTCTCAATGACTTAGATTAAGTTCATTCATAAAGTTGTTGACACTTTGTTAGAATGTATTGTGCATTGTAAAACATGGAATTTGTTTAAAAGCATGACCGCCGTGATTCGTGCAATAATATATTCTAGTTAAAGTGATTGTTGCATAACTTTTAGTTGGGTGATAAAATTTATGGCCATATTATATGTTTATCTCTGATAAAGAATTATCTGATTTTAATATACGGGCCAAGTGGGAGAATGTTAGAAATTACCGTCTCTTCTAGAGACTTCTAGTGTGGCTCACATATAAGGTAATAGATTATTTACCTTTTCTCCCAAAGGAAATAATATATCAGATAATATTCTGTAGTTATGTATATATGGTATTTCTTTGATGGAAAGAAATTACCATATATTAGAAGTCCCTATGACAATTATAATTTATGAAGAAGTAAGTCCCTAGGGCTAAATTATTTTCCTAAGAGTCCCTAGCCTACCTATTGTCACACCTCCTTTTTAACTACACCCCGTAAGGGGCTAATGGAGTTTTTCCAATTAAAGGACAATCAAAAAGGGATTTATTATTAAAAATCAGAGTCGCCACTTGGGAGATTTATGGTGTCCCAAGTCATCGATTGAATCTCGAATCGAGGAAAATAATGACCCTGTTTAACAGTCCGCGAACCAGAAATTACAGTGAGGAATTCTATTAACCCGGGAGAAGGTGTTAGGCATTCCTGGGTTTCATGGTTCTAGCACGGTCGCTCAACTGTTATATTTGGAATATTTATCCGATTTAAAAATATATTTTAACTTATGTGCTTTTTAACCTTAAACCGCTTTTATTATTATTTTTAACGAGAATTGCAACAGCGTGAAGGATCTCCTAAAGATGAACTACTATTAGCTATTAGGATTCGTCTCTTTTCCGAAAACTTAATTAATTAACATTATGAATTGACTAACAACGGGGTATTCAAGGACATGCGGGCCCCCCAAGCTCAAGTCCAAACCCGAACAAGGATGATCTCCGTTACAGGAGAAATATCCTTAGTTCGAGTCTGCTACCTAGCTTGAAAGGCCCACAACTTGCCAATTAATTATTAACAGTCCAGCTACCAATACAGTCTTGGACCCAAAAGAGACCAGTCCAAAAAGGACTAAATGACATGAACAAAACAGTCTGTAGGCTTCATATGCGAAGACATTGGGCTAGCCCAGTCTGGCTACCAGATTGCGAAAAGGAAAACAGCACCATTGGGCCGAAATCTAGCAACCCAAATCATGAGACAACAAGATGTCCAAAATTACTTAATACAAATTAATTAACACTCAAAACAACTTTGCATTTTCAGTATGTATTTGAAAGCAAAACAACATAACATTAAGCCTTAACTCTTTTAACTACATGACAGATCTTTATTATGAAAAGGAACGAAGACATGCTCTTATTTTCAGAACAAAGAAAACCTTTCATTTTTTGAAGATCATACAAATCATACAGATCTGAAAATTGGTACCAATACTAATTATTAATTGAATCTGCACCTGTAACGATTTCAGCATAATACTACAGAATTTGAGCAAGAGTACTAACTCAACACCACATTCTTAACATCCTTTCACTAAACATCAAATGGGCATAACTTAAACATAATTACTGATTCTACATGAACAGACCCTATCTAAAGCTTAACAAGAATAGTCATGAGCCATACTTCAGTACACTATGACAGTGGACCTAGGATTAATGAATAAAAGTCATTCAACACATGAAGGAAATCAGAAAAATAAACTGAAAGTCCAACATATGAACATCATATCGTTTCTAATAATTACAAACCATTCATTTGAAACTAACCTAGACTAAGGTCACAATAAGCTAGAAAAACAATCAGAAGACAAAATTAGAATCATTCTCATGCTTCAACTCTTCAATTGATTCATTTCCCAAGTTTTCAACATCACAGTCAGCAAGGTTAGAGAATGGTGTACCTGGGAAAGTGAATTACAACAGGAGAAAGGAGATCAGTAACAGCAGAAGTCTAGCAGGGAACAAAAACCAGCAACAAGCAGGAGTAATTATGGACTGAAATTACTTCACAAGACCCAGAAACGAATCACAGTAACGCAGCACCCAAACTGATCCTAGAATGCCTCAACTGAACCCAAAATCCACTTGAAAACCAACAGAAAACACCACTGACTCCAGTAAACAAATACTGAACTGGAAAATGTAACTCAATAGCTAGAAATCTGAAAGCTCTCAAAACTCTCAAAAACTTAGTCTCCTCTCAAACTGAATCCCCTTCAACTCAAACTCTATATGTATGAATCTCCCCCCTTTGTATTATGTTTTTCCTCAACTCTCAAAAGAAAACTGATTGTCTAAAAACTGATCTTCTTTTTTTTTTTTTTTAAAGCTCTTTTCCACTCTCAAAAATGATCTCTCAAACTGAATAACTTTTAAATCTTTTTCTCTCAAAATGATGTCTAAAACTCTATCTTCAGATCTAAAAAAACTCTCTGTGTTTTTTTCTCTAACTCCCAAAACTAAAATTCTTAATAGCTTTTATATTTCTCTCTCTCTTTGAAAGTCTAAAAATCCCCTCCAAAATCTCTCTATCTCCTGTGTGTTTTAAGCTCTACCAAAATTCTCAAAAACTTAATATGTTCTCTCAAACTGAATCCCCTTCAACTTAAACTCTATATGTATGAATCTCCCCCCCTTTTTATTCTATTTTTCCTCAACTCTCAAAAGAAAATTGATTGTCTAAAAACTGATCTTCAACTCTCAAAAATGATGCAGAATCTCTTTTTTAACTAAAAATCTGTCTAACCACCCCCTATTCAAAGACTTGAATTACCCATTTTTTTTTCCAGTTCTTTACTTTTCAGCCTGTATTCTTCCCTCCCATGTGCTCTCTCCATTTATATTCAAAACCAAACCCCTTGTCCAGCTCTTAAGAGCATTAAGTCCATTAATAAATATATTTTCTTCCCATATTATTTCCTGAACCCCCACTACTGAGTGTTAGTTCCCCCCACTAACCCCTGTTTTTCTTTATTAAAATCCCTTAATATGGGTAGCATGGTCTTTTAAAATCAAGTGTGCCCTGACAGCACATGCTGTCCTGCTACTGATCTTAAACAATTGTTAAACTCTTATCCTCAACATAGACCATTTAACTCCTGTGTTATCTGCCCATCACCCCTTCCTAATAGGTCCTGCTACCGTAATTTTTTAGGCTTAAAGCCCATGTTCTTTTTCTGATTTCCAACCTCTAAAGGTATTTGTTATTACTCCCACTATTGATCTGATCAGCTTATTATTTTGATAGTGTATTATTTCCTTTCCATTATTAAAATCTCCTAAGATGCTATGAAGTAAATCACATCATTCAGGGCAAGAGTGATTCAAGTTAAAAGTGAATGAAAAGAATGAAGTCAGTTAGAACAGAGAATAACATCATTCAGGGTGACACAACAAACACACAGAAACTCAGAGAGGATTTCTAATCCTACAACTAAACGATTTCACTGTCTTTTGCCTAAGAACAAAACAGACAACATTTACATGGTTTAAAATCCGAATCATTTGCAAGATTAAATAACGCACAGTCAAATAGTTAATAGCTTCCCAATAAACCTGATGCTAATCCTGACTAATCGTCTCGAAGACCAGAAGAAGAAGAAGAAAGCAAATAAAAATGACAATTAAACTGGAAATTAAGGGAAACTTGCCTGTCAAAACAACTCGGAATCGAACCTCTTATTTTCATCTCCGACATATCCCTTATCTTGGGCTGAGACGGACTTTAATCGTATGTTTTCGATTGAAAATACACGATTATAGTCTATCTCAGCCTCAAAGCCTTGAAACCTTAACGTTCAACATTTTGGGGATTTTGGGGTTCAAACCATGATCTAAAATTCGAGCGACTCCGGCGGGATTCGAAGGACATGGGTTGGTGATTTGGG
>MU741513.1:0-26646 GCA_026770625.1 Nicotiana glauca
GCCGCATCAAATATACAATTGCGGGGCCCTCATTAATTGCTTACTAAAAATACTTAGTATTCGGGATAGGCCGTTGAGCGAATTTCACGGCCTTCCCAAAAGATATAACACGTTAGCCGCTTTATGCACGATTTTTAATAATTTTATCTTCCTAATACGGGTGTGCATTTCATGCAACCCAAATCCAAATCCTAAAACGTCAAATGAGAATATGTCGAGGATCCGGGTGCATTTCATGTGACGTGATCCGAAAACATATATTTAAACAACGTTCACTTTCTTAAAAATAAAATAACTTGACAAAAGTGGTAATTAATTCTAAAAACGCGCAAATAGGATAAAATGTAAAAAAGAAAAGTCAAGATTTAGCCAAATATGGCAGTTGAGCGACCGTGCTAGAACCACGAAATTTGGGAGTGCCTAACACCTTCTCCCGGGTTAACAGAATTCGTTACCCGAATTTCTGGTTTGCGACTGTTAAATAGAGTCAAACCCTTCCTCGATTCGGGATTCAAACTGGTGACTTGGGACACCATAAATCTCCCAAGTGGCAACTCTGAAATAAAAAACGAATCCCGTTTCGATTGTTCTTAAATTGGAAAAACTTCTTTATTACTATATCTCTTCCCGGGGTGTAGTAAAGGCAGTAAAAGCTCGGAAAAAGGAGGTGTGACAACAGGATTATCCCGATGTGTTTCCAGCCGATCTTCTGGGCATGCCGCCCGATAGAGACATTGATTTTGGCATTGATCTGTTACCGGGCACTTAGCCTATTTCCATTCCGATGTATCGTATGGCTCCTCCTGAGTTGAAGGAGTTGAAGGATCAGTTACAGGAATTGCTTGGTAAGGATTTTATTCGACCTAGTGTTTCATCGTGGGGTGCTCCTATTTTGTTTGTGAAGAAGAAGGATGGTTCTATGCGTATGTGTATTGATTATCGCCAGCTGAACAAGGTTACAGTGAAGAACCATTATCCTTTTCCTCGTATTGATGATCTGTTTGACCAGCTTCAGGGCGCATATGTATTTTCTAAGATTGACTTGTGCTCAGGTTACCATCAGTTGAATATTCAGGAGTCAGATATCCTGAAGACTGCCTTTAGGACTCGGTATGGTCATCACGAGTTCCTTGTTATGTCATTTGGGCTGACCAATGCCCCAGCAGCTTTCATGCATTTGATGCACAATGTGTTCAGACCATATCTTGACTCGTTCATTATTATTTTTATTGATGATATTCTGGTGTATTCCCGGAGTTGGGAAGATCATGAGCAGCACCTGAGGACCGTGCTTCAGACCTTGAGGGAGAAGAAGTTATATGCAAAGTTCTCAAAATGTGAGTTTTGGCTGAGTTCTGTGGCATTCTTAGGCCACGTGATTTTGAGTGAGGGTATTCGGTTGGATTCGAGGAAGATAGAGGCCGTATAGAGTTGGCCCAGGCCATCCTCAGCTACAGAGATTCGCAGTTTCCTTTGTTTGGCAGGCTACTACCGCCGTTTCGTGGAGGGATTTTCATCGATTGCGGTCCCTATGACTAGATTGACCCAGAAGGGTACCCCATTTCAGTGGACAGAGGAGTGTAAGGCGAGCTTTCAGAAGCTTAAGACAGCTTTGACTACAACCCCAATCTTGTTGTTCCCTACCGGTTCGGGGTCTTATACTATCTATTGTGACGCCTCGAGAGTTGGACTTGGATCAGTGTTGATATAGGATGATAGTGTGATTGCCTACGCATCTAGACAACTGAAGATACATGAAAAGAATTACCCTGTCCACGACCTTGAGTTAGCTTCCATTGTTCATGCCTTGAAAATCTGGCATCACTATTTGTACGGTGTGCCTTGTGAGATCTATACTGACCATCGGAGCTTAAAACACTTGCTCAAGCAAAAGAATCTAAATATGCATCAGAGGAGGTGGTTAGAGTTGTTGAAGGATTATAATATCACTATCCTGTATCACTCGGGCAAGGCCAATATGGTGGCGGATGCCTTGAGTCACCGGGCAGAGAGTTTGGGGAGTTTGGCATACCTACCAGCTTCAGAGAGGCCTATGGCGATGGATGTTCAGGCATTAGCCAGCCAGTTTGTGAGATTGGATCTTTCGGAGCCCAATCGGGTTCTAGCTTGTGTGGTTTCTCGATCTTCCTTATTTGATCGTATCAGGGAGTAGCAGTATGAAGACCCTCATTTGCTTGTCCTTAAGGACAAGGTTCAGCGTGGGGATGCCAGAGATGTGACCATCGGAGATGATGGGGTATTGAGGATTCAGTGCCGGATTTGTGTGCCCAATGTTGATGGTCTTTGAGAGTTAATTCTAGCAGAGGCCCATAGTTCGCGGTATTCCATCCATCCGGGTGCCGTGAAGATGTATCAGGACTTGAGGCAGCACTATTGGTGGAGGCGGATGAAGAAATGTATAGTTGGTTGTGTGTCTAGATGCCTCAACTGCCAGCAGGAAAAGTATGAGCACCATCGCCCGGGTGGGTTGCTCCAGCAGATAGAGATTCCTGAGTGGAAATGTGAGCGCATCACCATGGACTTTGTATCGAGACTCCCACAGACCTTGAAGAAATTTGATGCCATTTGGGTCATTGTGGATCGACTGACCAAGTCTGCTCATTTCATTCCTGCATGTATCACTTACTCATCGGAGCGGTTGGCGGAGATTTATATTTGGGAGATCGTCCGTCTGCATGGTATTCCAGTTTCTATCATTTTGGACAGAGGTTCTTAGTTTATATCGCGATTCTGGAGAGCCGTGAAGCAGGAGTTAGGCACTTGGGTGGAGTTGATCATAACATTTCACCCCCAGACAGATGAACAGTACGAGCGCACTATTCAGATTCTTGAGGATATGCTCTGTGCGTGTGTGATTGAGTTTGGAGGGTCTTGGGATCATTTCTTGCCATTGGCGGAGTTTGCTTACAACAACAGTTATCAGTCCAGCATTCAGATGGTGCCGTATGAGTCTTTATATGGTAGGAGGTGTAGATCTCCAGTAGGTTGGTTTGAGCCAGGTGAGGCCAGGCTATTGGGCACAGAGTTGGTTCACGATGCATTGGAAAAGGTTAAGATGATTCAGGATAGACTCTGTACAGCCTAGTCCAAACAGAAGAGTTACGCGGACATGAAGGTTCGTGATGTTTCATATATGGTTGATGAGCAGGTTCTGCTTCGGGTTTCACCTATGAAAGGCATCATAAGATTTGGGAAGAAAGGAAAGTTGAGTCCGAGGTTTATTGGCCCCTTTGAAATCTTGAGGCGAGTTGGGGAGGTTGCCTATGAGCTTGACTTACCTCCCAGTTTGGCCGGGGTCCATCCAGTATTTCATGTTTCGATGCTCTGGGGGTATCACAGTGATCCGTCGCACGTGTTGGATTTTAG
The DNA here is from genome assembly GCA_026770625.1 of Nicotiana glauca. Classification (NCBI taxonomy): domain Eukaryota; kingdom Viridiplantae; phylum Streptophyta; class Magnoliopsida; order Solanales; family Solanaceae; genus Nicotiana; species Nicotiana glauca. Next base: position 3,388 of record MU741513.1, read on the forward strand.
TTCAGTCTAGTTGGACAGGGATCTATCCTATGTTGAGGAGCCAGTGGCTATATTGGACAGGCAGATCAGAAAGTTGAGGTCAAAGAACATAGCTTCAGTGAAGGTTCAGTGGCGAGGTCAGCCGGCCGAGGAGGCGACCTGGGAGACCGAGCAGGATATGCGCAATAGTTACCCTCATCTTTTCACTAATTAAGGTATGTTCTCTATGCTCGTTTGAGGATGAAAGAATATTTAAGTGTAGGAGGATGTGACGACCCGGCTGGTCGTCTTAAGAATTAATTCCCCGATCCCCTATTAACTGCTTCCCCTAAGTACATTTCTGCTATTTTGGTTGTCGGGACGTTCGGTGTTGGGTTTCGGAGAGTTTTGGGACACTTAGTCCCTAAATAAGAGCTTAAGTCTTGAAATATGGTCCGTAGTCGGAACAATGTGAAAATGACCTCGGAATGGAAATACAATGGTTCCGTTAACTTTGTTAGGTGATTTCGGGGCTGGGAGCGTGTTCGGAATGTATTTTGGAAGTCCGTAGCTCATTTAGGCTTGAAATGCCGAAGTTTGAATTTTTAAAGTTTCCGGTCCGATAGTGAGTTTTTCATCCGAGGGTTGGAATGGAATTCCGGAAGTTGCAGTAGCTTCATCATGTCATTTGGGATGTGTGCGCAAAATTTCAAGTCATTCAGAAGTGTTTTGGTTAGGTTTTTGATCGAAAACGTGTTTTGACGGAAATTGAAGTTCTTAGGCTCAAATCCTTATTTAATTCGAATCTACGACGTTGTTTTAGGTGGTTTAAGGATTGGTTCAAGTTTGAATGATGTTATGGGATATGTTCGTAGGTTTGGTTGAGGTCCTAGGGGCCTCGGGTGTGTTTTGGATGCTCAACGGAGCATTTTGGAGTTTGAAAGGTTGCAGAAAATCTTCAGCAGTTGTAGGTCTCACTTTCTTCTTCGCGTTCGCGGTGCTTCAATCGCGTTCGCGTAGCCTCGAGTTTATTCCTCCTCGTGTTCGCGTCCTCCCCTACGTGTTTGCATAGTGTAGTCTGGGAGGGGGACCAGTTAACCCTTCGCGTTCGCGACCAACACAACGCGTTCGCATAGTTCTACCGGGCTCTGAGGGCTGAGCCCATTTTTCTTCAACGCGTTCGCATTCCCTTCGATGTGTTCGCGTAACTCATGAACGCAAGCCTTCGAGTTTGTACTCTTCCCTTCGCAATCGTGAAGGGAATTTTTGGAACTTCCTATTTTCCTTCTCCGCGAACGCGAGCTCACCTCCGCGTTCACGATGAGTTAAATGTCTGGGCAGTATTTAACATTCCAAAAATGAGGGTTAGCCATTTTTATCAAAATACAAGCTTGGGAGCTCGAATTTGAGTTCAATGTCGAGAGGTTTTCGAGGGCAACAATTGGGTAACGATTCTCTACCCTCTTATGCTTAAAACCCACTAATCTAATCACGAATTCTTCCTTAATTTCGGATTTTTGAATGAAAAATGGGGAAAGCTTCATAGACCAAACTATTGGATTTTGAGTGGGTGTTTGACTTCCGATTTGGGAAATTTTTATATGGTTAGACTCATGAGAGTACGAGGGTTCTGAAAATGTAAAATTTATCCAATTTCGAGAAGTTGTCCTGAGGGGTATTTTGGTAATTTTATATAATTTTGCGTCTTGTCTTTGAATTTAATAGTAGAATCAGTTTCTTGAGATGTTATTTATGATATGTAAATGAATTAAATAGATTTGGGCCATTTGGAGTCGAATACTCGTGGCAAAAGTGTGATTTCGAGTTGATTTTGGAGCCGGTTCGAGGTAAGTGGCTTGTCTAATCTTGTGTGGGGGACTTTTCCCCTTAGGAGTTATTATTTGGTATTTGAGTACCTTGTACGTAAGGTGACGAGCGTGTACTTGAGCCAATTGTTGAAAATTTGGTTTTTACTTAAGATATTGAGACTGAGTTTTCCTTCATATTTGCCTTATTTTACTTGCAATTATAACCTGTGTTAGATTAGAAAAGCATGTTAAGTTGATTCAACTTGCCTAATTATTTAAGTTGCCTTGATTGTACTACTTTGACTGGGATCGAGTGTTGGCCAGTTAAGAATTCACACACTCAGAAGATGAAAGTAGCAGAGATGAGGATGTTGAGGTGGATGTGCGGGCATACAAGGATGGATAAGATTAGGAATGAAGATATTAGAGAGAAGGTGGGTGTGGCCCCCATAGAGGACAAGATGCGGGAAGCAAGACTCAGATGGTTCGGGCACATTCAGAGGAGGAGCACTGATGCACCGGTGAGAAGGTGTGAGCGACTGGCTGTGGTGGGCATGAGAAGAGGTAGAGGGAGACCTAAGAAGTATTGGGGAGAGGTGATAAGGCAGGACTTAGCGCGTCTTAGGATTACTGAGGACATGGCCCTTGATAGGGGATTGTGGAAGTCGAGCATTAAAGTTGTAGGTTAGGAGGCAGTTGTGGATATTTCCACAGCGCACTAGAGTGAGACTAACTAGTTAGGAGGTAATCGTAGGAGGTTACTGATCAACTACCGATACAGGGAGTTATTTGTTGGATATTAGTATACCTTTCATCTATTTCATCTATTTCGTATTTCTTATATTTCTTATATTGCTGCTATTGTGTTATTTTGTGTTATGTTGTGTATTTTATGTTATTTTTAGTATGAGTCTATTGATAGTACTAACTTATTGTCTCTCTTGTTGATGTCTTGAGCCGAGGGTCTCCTGGAAACAGCCTCTCTGCCCCCGGGGTAGGGGTAAGGTCTGCGTACATATTACCCTCCCCAGACCCCACTTGTGGGATTATACAGGGTTGTTGTTGTTGTTGTTGTTGTTGACTGTACTACGTGAAGCATGCTAGACAAGTACTACCCGTTGCTTGTCTTTTGTACTTTATTTCTGAGTATCTTCTGGTTGTGGTTGCGCATTTACATTGGGATTACAGATGTGGGATTCCGGTAGCTCCCCCCTTGTTTGTTTACTTTGGGACTACGGGTTTGATTCCCAGTAGATCCCCCTACACTTTTACTTTGGGACTGCGGGTTAGATTCCCGATAGATCCCTCTGCACATTGATAATTGGATTACGAGATGGTATCCCGGGAGATCCTTCGGATTTACACCTATGATGGACTACGGGACGGTATACCGGGAGATCCACTGGACAGTTGAGAAAAGGACTACAGGACGGTATCCTGGGAGATCCTCATTGTTATCATTGGTATTGAGTTGTACATATTCCGTGTTTATTCTGTTCTTTGTGTAGTTGTTATCCTTGTTTAACCTGCCTATTCTCACTGCTGTACTCATTATTACTATCAGTTTTCATATTGTTAATTCATATTATGTTTGTTTGACGTCAGTAGGGCCCTGACCTTCCTGGTCACTACCCAATCGAGGTTAGGCTTGACACTTACTGAGTACTGCTGTGGTGTACTCACGCCCTTTATGTACATGTTTTTTAATGTGCAAATCCAGGTACCTCCACTCAGGCGTACTATCCTCGAGGTAGAGAGATCTAGCGGAGACTTCGAGGTGTATCTGCCTCGTCCGCAGACCAGGAGTCTCTATTCTGTTCCAGCTTTAGTTGTTAATCTATCCATTTCTTTCAGTTGTTTAGAGATTCTGGAGTTAGAGCAGCATATTACATTTCTATTAGCCCGTGGTTCCCGTGAGTTTGCGGATTTTGGGATGAGATTTTAGACTTCCGTGATTTATTTTTTAGTTGTGTATGCCAGGTGGCACTTATATACCATTTTCTTCTAGTTTTGCTTAATTTAATTAAATGTTTCCACAAGTTGTATTAATTTTCGCATTTTTAGGCTTACCTAGTTGTAGGAACTAGGTGCCAACACGACATGTTCATGGAGGGGGAACTGGGGTCGTGACACTCTTCAAATCTCATAAACAATTCCAAAAAGGAAAGAGTTGTCCCAAAATGTCGAAATCCGGTCTGCGCGAGGAAAAAGGGGCGTGACAACATGAAGACTCTGCTGGGGATATTTTTATGTTCTTACCATAACAAACTTGCTTTTTGTGAATTAGTCTTAAGCATTCATTTTTCTGTTAATACGTGAGCACCCTTTCCCCTTCCCCCTTTATCTTTATTTAATTGCCTATTTGCAAGCATTTATGATTTCCTTTACTACAGAAACTGACTTGTCTCCTTGTTTACTTTCTTAAACGTCTTTCAATTATTAAATTTTGCATTTATAATTCTTTTAAACGTGCAAATACGTGACAACATATTATTTATTGTTGTATAAATCATGCTCAACATCATATTCCACTCGTGCGCAATCAATCCTATAGAAACACTTGATGAATGTTCGCACCCTTCCTATATATCACCCTTTAAATTCGAAAAGGTGTATTTGCAGTAAAACTGGTTGATCAGCGGTGCAATTGGTGATTCTGTGCCTTTCCCCCTCAATTTGTCCACTTGAGGGTACCGGTCTAGACCTCTATAGAAACCTTACTCTAATTAATTGTACATTTATCCTGGTCAAACCTAGACGAATTAATATGTTGTCCACATAATAACCTTTTTATGACAAGCCTCGTCCAAAGTCCACCGGGTTTTTAATAACCCCAACGGTCGCAACCACGATTTTTTGCATTAATTTTGGAGAAATAAGTGCCAATATTCTAATCATTATTGTATAAATAGTCGAATTTGGAAGGGAAAATGGTCTAACCATATTTGTTTTGCAGAAAACGAGGCACGAAGTCCCCAGGTTTGGCATAATCTGTAACGTACCACCGTTGATGCTAGATTGGTTGGAGGATCTTCCATCAAGTAATAAATATCATGTGAAAAGGGTCTTGGGAAATTTGCCTTCTTTATTGGACCTCCAACCGAACAACATGTTAATCGAAGCTACCACAATGTTCTGGGACAAAGAAAGAACCATGTTTCACTTGGAGATATACAAATGACCCCTCTCTTGGAAGAAATAGGGGGATTCCCTCGGCTACCTTACGATAGTCCTGGTTTATTGGTGTTAGAAAATCGCACCACTAGGGGGTTTCCGAAGATGATGTGATTAAAGAGGCATGATGACTTGGAGTGCCTGAAGAATACCTACATACCCTTCGACTTCCTCTATGAACGATATGGTCACAACAGATCTTATCGTATTTTTGATTATGAATTCTCCATTACTTCCTTGGGTTGGATTCACCTCAGGGTTTTCGTGTTCATCGTCTGCTTCTTGGGTATGATAGTTTTCCCGATCCAAGGGGATATAATCCACACTAGACTGGCCATGTTAACCAAAACCTTGATGGATGGGATCGAGGGGAAGACATATACCATTGTCCCTATGATCATAGTAAACATATACCGGGCCTTAGAGCTCTGTCAGAAGGGGTACAAATACTTTGAAGGTTGCAATCTACTGCTATAAGTTTTGCTGTTAGAGCATCTCCAAAAAGGTCAATACTGTTAAGAGCTTCAACGAAGATCATGGAATGATCACATAGCTTTCCATCATCCTAAGAAAATGACCTATATCCCATACATGTTTGATCAACCCGAAAATGCTATAGGATGGGTGTAGTTTTTCAACAATTTGACCGAAGATCAGGTTAAATGGATGTTCGAATTGTTCCCTACCAACGAGTTCATCATCAGATCTAGGTATATTCCATACTTGGTACTGATCGGTTAAGAGGCATATACCCTTATGCTCCCATCAGGGTTATGAGACAAGCAGGTCATACGGCGAGTTGCTAAAATGAATCATTATATAGCTAATTTTTAGGGTAATGCCATTCCATACAAATTTGAGGCCCAACACATTTGGCACTTGAAGATTATCGTGGAAAAGTATACCATCGAGCCGGATCGGTATCACACTGATCACGTGTACTTCTATCCCTCATGGTTAGATGATCACATAGCAAGAATATTCGAGCCAAGGGTTGGCCAAGGAAACAGGGTCATTGATGAAGTTGCCGAATCATAAGCGAAATATAATAAACTGCGCAAAAGAGTTCACGATTCCGAGGCTGAGCACCTGGATCAACACAAGACCGATATGGAACTAATTAATGAATGGAGGGAGAGGGCTGTTAAGTGAAGTGAAAGGTTGGAATATTTGGAGTACAGTTTGATGGAATTGGAGGGAAAGATGAGGAAGAGAGTCACTGGTTGCCAAAAAATCGAAGGAAGTGAAGGAGGAAATTTAGCAAAGGCATACCTATTGCTAAACCTGCGCGAGCTAGGGAATTTGATTGAAGAAGCCAAAAACATCTAGTCTGGAGAAGTTCCTTCTAGGACCAAGTAGATTAGGTTTAATTACTTCTTCAAATGTAACAAGGCCAAGTGCCATCAGTGACTTATCTTATTTAGTGACGTTTTAGATTCATCTATTTTTACATTCGTGAAATGAAGCAATTATTGGCACTGGATTTCTCCAAATTAATGTTTCGCTAGGCCTACCTCGGGCATAACGAGGATCCCAAATTAGGGCGCGAATTTACATTACCTCAATATGTGCTTAAATGCTGCAAACATTTTCAGAACCCTTACTAACTTGTTTCCCTTTTGTTTTTCTTTATTTTTATTATTCTCATCCCTTAAGGTTGGTTCACACATACTTGCATCATCAGCATATCACACCAGATCTAGAGGCCCTTCACCTCATCCTCATCTGAGTAATCCAAAAAGCAGAGGAAAAGCCAATATGGATGATTTGAGTGGCATCCGAAAAGAAAATACTGAGAATATTGAAACTTCAGACGGTCGGAGTACTGCGGTCAAGAATAATTTGGTCCTACGATTGGAGCATAAAATACTGGAGTTACAAGGGGAACTCGAGCAGTTCCACAACTTGGCAAACCTCTCCCTTACCCTAAACGTCCCAGACGTTAACCAACAAAATGCTCAAAACCCAGCACCTCCTTAAAATACGCCAAAACAACATCTACAGAATCCTCCAGCACCCCATCAATATGCAACTCCTCTCCAAAATCCTAATCCTCCACAAGTACCACTCCTACTCAGCACCAACATCTTCCTACCCATTACCCACAAACCACTACCTATCATACTCCTCAAAACACACCACAACCTATTCCCAATTCTCAAAACTCGACCAATGACCACCACTACTCCCAAATCCTTGACACCCACCAAAACAACCCCATATATGTAGAAATCTAACCTCACTCCGCTTAACCAATCTCCTATACACCAGAATCTGCTGAGAAGGACCCTCATCAAGAATATCACCGAGGAACTCAAGACAAGTCGAGTTCAGGGTATTGAAAGAGGTAAAGGGATAAAAGGTCTAAACTATGAGGATTTGTGCATACAAATAGATGTGGAACTTCCGGAGGGTTACAAATCTCCCAATTTCGAAATGTTTGACGGAATGGGTGATCCCAAGGTTTATCTGAGAACTTATTGTGACAAGCTCGTGGGAGTCATAAAAGATGAAAGGATTCGAATAAAGATCTTCATGAGAAGCCTTACCGGAGATGCCATGTACTGGTACATAAGCCAGAATCCTAAGAAATGGGCCAGTTTGGTGGGCATGGCATTAGATTTTATGGACCGGTTCAGGTTTAATATGGAGAATACACCGGATGTCTTTTATATCCAGAACCTAAAAAATAAGACAACTGAGACTTTCCACGAGTATTCTACTCGGTAGAGGTCGGAGGCAGCCAAGGTTAGACCAGCATTAGACAAGGAATAGATGAACAAGTTCTTTGTCAGGGCACGAGACGCACAGTATTATGTGTCACGACCCAGAAATCCCTCTAAAGGAGTCGTGATGGCACCTAGTCTCTAAACTAGGTAAGCCTAATATAAACTGAAGTAACGTTGATGCTTACTAACTTTAAATTAACCAACTCAAAATAGATCAAAATTTTCAAAACCGGTGGTACAAGTCACAAGCCTATCTAAGAGAAATTACACAAAATAATACACCACTGGCCTGAAACAAAAGGAGCAAATGGAAATAAATACAAATGAATGTGACTCCGAGACCTGCGAATGCTGTAGTAGGTTTACCTTGAGTCTCCACCGCGACGACCCACACAGCTACTATCAATCCACCTGGGTATGTACACAAAATGTACATAAGTATAGTATGAGCACACCACGGCGGTGCCCAGTAAGTATCAAGACTAACCTCGATGGGGTAGTGACGAGAAACAGTCAGGACATCTACTAGTCAAATAAAATTAACATGATATGATAATAAAATATCAAGATAAAGATAACTAAGTAATATCAACTGTGGAGAGAAAATCAAAGTACAAACAGTATAAATAATAAAGGGAGAACACGGATAGTAACGAACAGAAATCACATAAATCAGATAACTCAAGCAATTCAACACTGACATAACAGAGACAGAGACAAGTAAGAATGTATCCAATTAAAGACAAAAATATCAACTCAATCAATTACATCATGTCTAATACACCATCCCGATCATTTCAATCCTCGATTTCTCATGTCATAATCTCAACTTTTGAACTTTCAGCACATATGGCACCTTGTGCCCACATATTTTCCATATCACTCTTAATAACAAAATCCACATGATATACAATACAAAACATCCTTACAAATGCACTTAAAATGTTTAGGAAGTTCTATTTACATAATACAAATTAAATTTCAATTTCTAAATAAATTTGGAAAAAAAATTGGCGAGAAAAGATGAAGTTTTTTTTTTTAAATCATTCGAATAAGAAAGTACTCTTTTTAATTTAAAATACAACCGTGGAAGAATTATTACCTTTAATAGGGGAGTTAATAACTTAAAACTTAATAGAAATTCCTTTTAAAGAAAACTACCACCTTAGACGGTTGAAGAAAATTTAACTGAGTAACTAATTGAATTAAGGATGTAATAATTATTGAAGTTTGAAGTATTGGAACGTATAAATAAATATATATAAATACGGTGAGGTATTGAAAACTTTGTGGGTTCTAACACAAAGGATCATAATAATAAAGGAATTAAACAGTTTAAACATTTGAATTGATATCAACCAAACATAGCAAATCGAAGGTGCATGACACCAAAATCCAATTATTAACAAGGATAAGGAAACCAAAAACAGAATTTCACTTTCATTTCATATCTTGTTACAGGCGTGCAACCCGATCCCATTTCACATGTCTCGTTGCAGGCGTGCAACCTACTCCCATTTCATATATCTTGTTGCAGGCGTGCAACCCGCTCCCATTTTACATGTCTCATTGTAGGCGTGCAACCTACTTCCATTTCATATATCTTGTTTCAGGCGTGCAACCCGCTCCCATTTCATATATCTTGTTGCAGGCGTGCAACCCGCTCCCATTTCATATATCTTGTTGCAGGCGTGCAACCCGATCCCCTTTCATATATCTTGTTGCAGGCGTGCAACCCACTCCCATTTCATATATCTCGTCACAGGCGTGCAACCCGATCCCATTTCATATATCTCGTCGCAGGCGTTCAACCCCCTCCCATTTCATATATCTTATTACAGGCGTGCAACCCGCTCCCATTTACAAATCATCATCAATTATAAAATAATCCTAGCAAAGGAATAATAAGGAAACAACAATTTCTCGGCAAGGGATCCAACAACAAGAATAAACACGTCCCGACAAGGGAACCAACAGTAAGAATTAAATATGTCTCAGCAAAGAATCAACTATAACCAAACTTGTACCAACAATTAACTTCATAATGAAACCTCAACTATACAGCAAGACATAATAGGCGCGTAATAACTACACCGACCAACACAACAATTGGACATGTAACCTATTTGCACGAAGCCATACAGGACCTCACAACCAAGAAGTATCGAAATAATAAGGAAGACAATCACTTCAATTAAGGAAATTTCGGGTCAATGTAACACGTAAGAATTATAGGAAAGCTAACAACATCATATGGATCATATAGTGGCAATTTAAGCAACTAGGAAACCTAATCATAACAGGATACTTTCCACATAAGGACCTAAAAACCCTAGAGGCAAATTTCCCACAAATAAGTCCGCACACACACTCGTCACCTCGCATGTATGGACTACAATTAGCATAGAAGACTCAATTCCTAAGGGGAAGTCCCCACACAAGGTTAGGCAAGATACTTACCTCAAAGACGACAACTTGGTACTTTAAAATGGACTTCTCGGGCTAAAAGACTTCCGAACAGCTCAAATCCAACTACAAAAACTCCAAAACACACATAAATCAAATAAGGAACTATTTCGAATAATAAAGTTTCAATCTTTACAAAAATATAAAAATCGATCCAAAAGTCGACCCCGGGCCTGCACCTCGAAACCCGTCAAATTTTACAAAATACGATCACCAATTCCAATATAAGTTCAACCATACAAAATTTATCAATTCCGTTACCATTTTTTTGGCAATCCGCTAGGCAAGCGCCTATGATAGTTTTTATTTATATAATCGAAAAGATAAACAAAATGCCATGAGAATATAGCAGTTCTATGGAATAAGCTATGAAAATTACATAAGTCCTAATACCAAAGTTCAAAATGATATTCAACATTGGTAGTACAAGATTAATGTAATATGTAACAAGAAAAACCAGCCCAGGTATCTTCATGTCACGTGAAATCTGCTAAAGGTCCAGCCAGCATTTGCACGAATAGCCTTGCGTCCAGGTAACCTTTTCCCAGCTCTTGCATTTGTAGACCTTGAATGTGTTGGTCTTTAAATACTGCCTGGCTTTCTTGATAATGAGTGCATGTGCTCTTTGGTTGTATCCTTAATGTATTCACACCAATAACTTTAGTTGTACAGAATACTACATCCAAAGTTTTTTTGTTTTAATATCCCAATGCGCATGTGTAAATTGTTGACCACCTTTCTTGGCATTTGTATTCATGCTTGTTTGATTTTTGTTCCTTTCGAGTAATCTTCCTCGTTCCTAGCGGCGTCCTTTTCCCAAGCACCAAATTTCGTTACCATTTGGTCCCTCAAATCATGATTTTTTATTTTGAATTTTTTCTTCAAAAACCATCTCTTTCCCCAACCCAAAACATAATTTAAATGATAAAAATAAAGACAAATTAATGGAATATATATAATTCTAGTTGAAGAACACTTAACCAACCAAATTTCGTGAAAAACCCACCAAAAATTGCCAAGAACCGAGCTCTAGAAGTCAAAATATGATGAAAATGGTGAAATCCTCAATTTTTCGAATATGTTCTGTCTGCCCAAGCATTTGTGCCGAACGCGAAGGAAGTATCACTTTTGTGAAGAAGAGAATGAAGGCTTCCAAGGTTACTCAATGCGAATGCGACAATACGTCCGCGAAAGCGAAAAAGGAAAGTATGATGGCCCAAAGATTGCTCTTCGTGAATGCGTGAACTAGTACGCGAACGGGAAGGGTGGGATGACATAACTACAGGAACGCGATAGATTGACGCGAACGTGATGAATGAAGAGACAAAGCTAGGTGAACGCGAGGCTTTTACGAGAACATGAAGAAGGAAAATGAGGCAGCCAGCAGATACACTTCGCGAACGCGAGAGGGTTTTCGCTAACGCGAAGGATGGTATCAGATACCGGAAACAACAGTTCAAAAATAAGGAAAAATGGCCCGTAGTCCACTCGGAACACACCCAAGGCCCTCAGGACCTCAACCAAATATGCCAATATATCCCGTAACGTCATCCAAACTTATTCCAACCTTCGGAATGCTCAAACAACATCAAAACACCAATTTAACATCGGATTCAAACCAAGAACACCAAAAACTCTCAATTTATGCTTTTGATAAAAAAGTTTATCAAACCTCGTCCGAATGGCCTAAACTTTTGCACAAATATCACATTCAACACTACGGAGCTACTTCAACTTCAGAAATTCCATTCCGACCCTCGGATCAAAATCTTACTATCAAACCGGAAACTTCAAGAATTCAACTTTCGGCATTTCAAGCCTAAATCAGCTACGGTCCTCCAAAATACAATCTGAACACGCGCCTAAGTCCAAAATCACCATACAAAGCTGTTGGAATCATCAAAATTCATTCCGGGGCCGTTTACTCAAAAGTCCAATTCTGGTAAAATTTTCACCGGTTAAACTTCCAAAACTAGTTCCCTCCTTCCAATTTGACTCTGAATCATCTGTTAACTGAATTCAACCATGCACTCAAGTCAATACACATATTATGAAGTTACTAGAGATCTCAAACTGCTGAACCGGACGCAATTGCTCAAAATGACCAATTGGGTCGTTACATTATAAGAGGCTAATAGTCATTGAGAATCATTAGTTCTCCTATATCATCAAACTCAGAGAAAAGATTGAAGAGGGTGTTAAAAGCGGGATGGTGACAAATTTTGAGGCACTGCAAGTCACGAACAAAACATTGCAATCAGGTGGCATATCAAAGAAGAAAATTAAGGGCGATAATGGTGGCCCAAGGCCCAAAATTTCCACTCACATCCCAAACACCTCCACCTACATGCCAACCCTCACCTCCCAGATATTCTCAACCCACCACCACCTATCACACTTATAACACCTAGCCAGCCTACTATCATTCACCTCCAACTCGTCCAAATTACCAGAAACCCCGACCTAATTTTGATTGCAAACCACCCAAACAGTACACCACCATTGCTGGACCCATCGACCAGCTATATGAAATATTAAAGGTTGCTGGTTATGTCACCTATGTTCCCACCGAAAGAATGGAGAATTCATTTCAATAGGTTAACCCGAACAAAACCTGTGCATATCATTCCAGTATGAAAAGGCATACTATTAACGTATGCCGGACATTGAAAGATAATATCCAGACATTGATTGATAATAAAGTGATACATACAAAGGAAGTTGTAACCAACGTCCGCAACAATCCTCTTCCAGATCGTAGGGGCAAAGGGATCAATGTAATAGAAACTAAAGAGGAATGTGATCCTGAGGGATCAATTGGAATTATCAAAGAGGGTGACAATCCTAAGAAGCTCACAATCATGCTTAATCTTATTGTGGTGCAGGTACAACTGCCAGTTGAGGTTGAGATAACTGCATCGGTTCCATTTGAGGTAGAAGTATTATCACCTGCAGCCACACCTATTCTATTTGAGGTAGAAGTAGACACACCTTTTACAGTGACAGTAGTAACCACACCTGTTTTCAAGTCCAATGCCATATCTTGGGATTATGTTGCCAAAGCTAGGTGAAAGGGAAAAGCAAAGATGGAAGAATATGGTGCCGCACATGGAATGACCAGAACTGGAAGGATCTATAGACCCGAAATTTTGGGAGGATCAAGCAAGGAGGCTGCTACCAAACAACATGTCATTAAAATTGGACCAGACGATCTTTGGAGGAAAGTACAAGCAAGAGAATACTCTATCATTGATCATCTAAACAAGACTCCCACCCAGATATCCATCATATCGCTATTGCAAAATTCTGAGGTGCATGTGAGTGCTCTGATGAAGGTGTTGAATGCAGCCGATGTGCCCAGCAATATCACCAGCTGAGAAATGGTTAATATGGTAGGCGAAGTATTAGAGAGCCAGAAGATCACTTTTGATGAAGACGAGCTACCACCAGAGGGAATGAGTCACAATAGGGCCCTACATATCACGGTGCAATTTGAGGATAAATTCATTGTCAGAGTCTTAATAGATGGGGGTTCAAGCCTCAACATATGTCAATTGACTACTCTGAAAAGGTTGGAAAAAGATTTCCATGAGATACGAGCAGGGAGTATGAATGTAAAAGCATTTGACGGATCTCAAAGAGACACGATTGGAGAGATTAACCTTTGTCTACAGATGGGAAAAACTTGGTTCGATGTTGAGTTTCAAGTACTAGACATATCAGGTACATACAATCTTCTATTAGGACAACCTTGGATACATACCGCTGGGGCTGTGGCTTCCACGCTACACCAGCCCGTGAAGTTTGAATGGAACTATCAAGAGGTAATCATTTATGGAGATGGAAATAATCCCATTTACACCTGTCAAACTATCCCGATTATCGAAAATAGACGAAGGCTGAGTGGACAACTTACCACCATATTGAACATGTCAATCTAATTGAGAAGGACAAGTGGTGGAGTAGCAAAATAGAAAGCATATTGGCATGGTCAGGGTATGAACCCAGCAAAGGGCTTGGGAAGAAATTCCAGGGCATTACCAAACCGATACAGTTGAAACGTCACGGAACAACTTTTGGGCTGGGATATCCATACACCTGGCAAGAATATAATGATTGGTTACCATAATGACATGGTCCTTATTACCCTCTCGAGCAGCCAATGCCGCATCTGTGTCAGACTTTTCACAAGGCCGATACAATATGGGGATCTGTAGAGGAAGAAGCTTTGGCTGGGCTAAGGAACTTGTTCCTAAAAGACGAGGATATGGATTACAGTGTGATAGTTGAGGAGGAGGAGGAGGTGGAAGAAGGCCTCATCATTCAGATTGTGGAGAAGGGAGCCGTTCTCAAGAATTGGACTACCCCACCATCCCGGGCCCGCCGAGTTCCTGGGTAACTTGGCAAGTAGCCTGATTTGTTTTAATAGCCATGCTAGGCATTTAAGATATTTTCAGTAATTTTGTTTTAAAGACGCATTTTGTTTTGAAATAATTTCTCGATCCATTGAGCCATACCTATTTTGGAAATTTTCAAATTTAATTAATGCATTGCTATTTATTATTTATTATTATCTTTCACATTTTCTTCTACAACATTATCATTACTTTTACTGATGAACCAATGACTGTGACATGTGTTGAGACAATGCAATATAAGGATAGTGATTCAGAAGAAGAGGATGAAATACCCGAGGAAGTTGTCCGAGAAGTTGAGAACTTTGAGAAAAAACCTAAGTCTAACCTGGACGAAACCGAAGCAATCAATTTGGGAGACTCCGAAACCGTCAAAGAGACTCGCATAAGCATTCACCTATCACCGTCAGAAAAGGAAGAATATACACATTTCCTGAAAGAATATAAGGATATTTTTGAAGGGTCATATGACAACATGACCGGTCTGAGCATATCCATAATGGCTCATAAGTTGCCTACCAACCCAATGTGTATGTCAGTGAAGCAGAAACTCAGAAAATTGAAACCAAACATGAGTATGAAAATCAAGGAGGAATTCAATAAATAGATCAAGGCCAAAGTCCTCAAGGTAGTTGATTACCCAACATGGTTAGCCAATATTGTACCGGTTCTGAAGAAAGATAGGAAAGTCAACGTGTGTTGAATATCCAGATTTAAACAGAGCAAGTCCCAAGGACAATTTCCCACTGCCAAATATAAACATCTTGATAGACAATTGTGCCAAGCATGAACTCCAATCCTTTGTAGATTGCTTCACGGGTTATCACCAGATCTTGATGGACAAAGAAGACGTAGAGAAAATAGCTTTCATTACACCGTGGGGAGTGTACTACTACAAGATGATGCCATTCGATCTAAAAAATGATGGGGTTACTTACATAAGAGCGATGACAACAATATTCCATGATATAAAACACAAGGAAATAGAGGTGTATGCTGATGATATCATCATCAAATCTAAGAGGGCCGCCGATCACATAGCAGACTAGAGAAAGTTCTTTGATAGGCTAAGGAGGTACAATCTTAAACTGAACCTCGCAAAAAATGTTCATTTCAGGTACTCGTAGGAAAGCTGTTGGGATTCATCATCAGCCACTAAGAAATCGAGTTGGACCCGTCCAAAGTTAAGGCTATCCAAGAATTACCACCACTACAAAGCAAAAAAGGACGTGATGAGCTTCCTAGGATGCCTCAACTACATCAACCGCTTCATATCCCATTCCACGGTAATATGTGAACCCATCTTCAAAATGTTGAGGCAAGATGCTGAAACTAGTTGGACCGAGGATTGTCAAAAGGCCTTTGACAAAATCAAGGAATACCTATCTACACGGCCTGTCCTAGTCCTGCCAGAACCTAGAAGAACATTGCTACTCTATCTATTCGTATTAGATGGGGTTTTTTTTAGGACAACACAATGAGACAGGAAGAAAGGAGCAAGCCATATACTGCTTGAGTAAAAAGTTCACACCTTATGAAGCATGATACTCTCTACTGGAATGCACTTACTATGCTTTGACTTGGAGAGCTCAAAAATTGAGGCATTACTTCTTTGCCTATACCACATACCTCATATCCAGGATAGACCCTTTGAAGTACATATTTTAGAAGCCCATGCCAATAGGTAAGTTAGCTAATTGATAGATATTATAAAGTGCGTTCGATATCATCTATGTAACTCAGAAGGCGGTCAAAGGACAAGCATTGATAGATCATTTTGCTGAAAATCATGTGGGAGGAGAATACAAATCATTAAAAATATATTTTCCTGATGAAGAAGTATCATTCGTAGGAGAGGACATCATTGAAGCCTACAACGGTTGGAGAATGTTCTTCGATGGGACTACAAATTTCAAAGGAGTAGGCATTGGAGTAGTTTTGGTATTAGAAATATGTCAACATTACCCGATATTCATAAAGCTCAGGTTTCCGTGCACCAACAATATGGCAGAATATGAGGCTTGCATCATGGGGCTCAATTTGGACATCAATATAAATATACAGGAGTTACTGGCAATTAGTGATTCAGATCTCCATACTTGTATCATGTGCAGGAACTGATGAAGAGGTTCACAAATATAAAATTCAAACACATGCCCAGAATTCAAAAATGAATTCACAGACGCACTGGCCACTTTGTCATCAATGATACAACATCGAGATAAAAATTTCTATCGATCCTATCCTGGTGAGGATCCATAATCAACTGGCTTATTGTGCTCATGTTGAAGAAGAATCGGATGGAAAACCTTGGTTCCATGACATTAAAGAATATTTAGCGAAAGGAGAATATCTAGAACAAGAAAACCATACTCAGAAATGCACACTGCGGAGGCTTTCTAATCACTTCTTCTAAAGCGGAGGGACCTTGTATCGAAGAACTCCTTATCTATTATTGTTAATATGTATTGACGCAAAGGAAGCTTCCAGAATGCTTGAAGAGATACATTCCGGAACTTGCGGATCACATATGAACGGTTTTGTCCTAACTAAAAAGATAATCAGAGCTGGATCTTTTTAAATAGCCATGGAAACGAATTACATTAGGTACGTCCAAAAATATCAGCAATGCCAGGTACATGCAGACATGATAAAGGTACCACTAAACCAACTCAATGCAACAAGTGCACATTGGCCTTTTGTCGCTTGGGGAATGGATGTCATTGCTTCAATCGAGCCCATCTCTTCTAACGGGCATCAGTTCACTTTAGTGGCTATGAACTATTTCATAAAATGGGCGTCTTACAAAGTTGTAACCAAGAAAATCGTCGCAGACTTTATCAAAGATCGTATTGTTTGCCAATTTGGGGTTCCTGTGTCCATTATCACTGATAATGCCACCAATCTCAACAGTGATATGATTAAAGCCATATGTGAAACCTTCAAATCAAGTATAGAAACTCTACAACATATATGTCTCAAATGAACGGAGTTGTGGAAGCTACCAACAAAAACATCAAGAAGATACTGAGGAAGATGGTAGAAAATCACAAACAATGGCATGAGAAGTTACCTTTTACCCTATTGGGATACCACACCATAGCCCATACATCAACTGGGCAACTGCCTATTTATTGGTTTATGGTGCCGAAGTTGTCATTCCAGCCAAGGCAGAAATTCCTTCTTTAAGGATCATATAAGAAGCCGAACTCAATGATAAAGAATGGATAAGGAGCCGCTATGAGCAACTAGCCCTCATAGACAGAAAAATAATGAATTCGGTATGTCATGGTCAGCTTTAGCAGAATAGAATGTCCAGAGCTTTCAACAAAAGGATCAGACCGAGACAATTCGCACCAGGGTAGCTGGTGCTGAAGCAGATCTTCCCACATCAGGATGAAGCTAAAAGGAAATTTTCAACCAACTGGAAAGGTCCTTACATGGTTTACCGGGTGCTAACAAAAGGAGCACTCGTACTTGCAAAAATGGACGGAGAAGTTTGGCCAAAACTCATCAATTCAGATGCAGCCAAGAGATACTATGTTTAGATCGTTTGCGTTCATTCATCTTATGTAACTGAACTACGCTTGACTTGATTCCCGTTTAAGAGGGGATACATAGGTAGACCTATGGGTTCGTTCATATCTTAGTAAAATCTTCATTTCCCTCAGAATCAGAATTTGTGGCAGAATTTTGTGGAGAACCCTCAAAATTCTAGAGCAAGTCTAGCCGAAGCCATCATATGCCATACAGTTAGAAAATATTTAAGAAATGGGATAGAATTTTGAGGAGGACCCTCAAAATTCTGGAGCAAGTAAACCCGACGCCATCATATGGCAGATAGTTAAAAATTGATTAAGTAACTAAGGCAGAATTTTGAGAAGGATTCTCAAAATTCTGGAGTAGATCCAACAAATTTTGTTGCACGTAAAATGACTGAAGGATCATTTACCAAACTGGGGCAGAATTTTTAGGAGGACCCTCAAAATTCTAATGCAAGGAAGCCACAATGCCTCTAAAAGTGTTAGTCATTAGTTAATCTAATTTACTTGATATTATATACCACTATGTTTTCTAAAATAACTTTATTTCTTCAATAAGTACATATTTTCGAAAACTTCATTTCTATGGCAGCCAGGTGTTACGCAAGGTAACTCGAACAGAGTCCCCAGAGCAGAGCAAAGAAGAGTAAGAAGATAAGAGCATGAACTAACCTCCCCCTACAAAACTCATAATTTTCTTTTGATGCAGGTACGGTGAGCATAACAGGAGTATCCACAAATATAAACGCATCAAAATCACTGTCAATCGGGCCACCAGATGCAAAGGCTAAGAAATATTCTACTCCTAGTTGCTACTTGATCACTATATAAGGCTAGGCATTGCCTTCTCTTTACATGAGACTAAGCCTTATCTCAATCCTTGCATGAGCCTAAGCCCTGCCTCCGTATTTGCATAAGGCTAAGCATTGCCTTCTCTTTGCATGAAACTAAGCCCTGTCTCAATCCTTGCATGAGACTAAGACCTGCCTCCATATTTGCATAAGGCTAAGAATTTCCTTCTCTTTGCATGAGACTAAGCCCTATCTGAATCCTTGCACGAGGCTAAGCCCTGTCTCCTTATTTGTATAAGGCTAAGCACTGCCTTTTCTCTGCGTGAGACTAAGCCCTGTCTCAAATCTTGCATGAGGCTAACCCCTATCTCAAATCTTGGATGAGGCTAACCCCTACCACCCTATTTGCATAAGGCTAAGCACTACCTTCTCATGGGACTAAACATTGTCTCACCTATATAAATGTTGCTCTATTCTATACTTTGCATTATCTTCTACTCTCAGCACTAAGATCTTCCCCCAAAGCTCTGCAAGAGGCTAAGCTTTGCTTTGTTATTACCTTTGGTATCATGTCTCTGCATTTCATGGGATGATGTATAGCCAATTTGTCCGAAGGCATCATTCTCACAGCCTGAAGACACCATGTCATGTCGTGAGGATCTCTCAATACTGCACATCATTATTCAAAGGCGTCATGGTTCAGAGGCAATATTTTCATGGCCCGAGAACATCATTCTATGGCATGTGAATCCTTTATCTCATGATTCATGGTCCGGGATGTCATGGTCTAAGGACGTCATCTTCACTATCCAAAGACAACCTTTCATGGTCTATATGGAATTTGCATCATGTTTAAATTCTCGCAATAATATATATACTCGCATACATCATGTTTTAAGTTTTGCAGGTGACCCAAGAAGTAACTATTCTTCAAACAGGAGCAACCATTGCTCCGATTTCCGCTCGTAACACTTATACCTTGCCATTATTTCGAACGTAATCGACTCCCATCAATTACCCGCCTTTACTCTATGAACGTTCAGATACTTACACTGTGATGCGTCCGTTACAATTTAGATTTGCCTTCATCTGATACCACTCTTCACAAAAGAACATTTTCCTAAACATACTACCATTCCTATAACAATTCCAATGGTTTCATTCACCGGTGGATCCAAAACTAGACACAACCTGATTCTTGTAAAATTACGGATATGTTGGCAGCTCGGAAACCAGAGTGCATCTTATGTCTCTCAAATCACCCTATTCGGTCAAAATTGACCATCATATCTTTACCCGATAACTCTTTTATCCTTCCCGGGTAAAGATGGGCAGCTGTTGATACCCAATTTTTCCATATGTTATTTTCAAAAAATGCATGTATATCTTCAAAATAATGCATGTGCATCAATCAATATTTTTCCATAATTTTTGCATTTTTAAAGGATTTTTAATTAATTCATCATAACATTTTTTTATATAAATATTTACTAATTGCATCACAATCATTTTTGCTTAATTTTTATCATTTATATTTACATTAAGCTTTAATTATCTTATACATAACCCTAATTACATCTGTATGCACTTTGCAATAGTAGCCCATATGTGCATAATTACTTTACTTTACACAAAAATGACCTTTTATATTTTTATAATAGTAAATATTTTAAATAATTTTTATGCTTAAAAATCATTTTTATCATTTTATTAACTATTTTTACCAATTATTTTATTAATTAATTGAGAATTTAACAAATAGCCTCTTTTAATTTGACTTAATTTCGGACCTTAGCCCAGTTTTCTACCCCAATCCAATTAAACCATACCCTCAACCAATTTTCTAACTTGACCCAGCCAAAGATTTAATCCTGGCCGTTGATCTCAGAAGATCAACGATCCAGGATCAATTTTCTTTTTTTAACTTAATGAAACCCCCAAATCTTACCTCATTTACAAAATCTGTCGCCCTTGAATCCCTCCTCCTCTATTCTCTCTCAAACCCTCCCCTAACCCTAGCCCGCCATTGCGGGAAACCCTTCAATCCATGAGGGGTCCCTTTGATTTTAGGCCACATCTGGCCTCCTATCTCTACGGGCTATTCGATTTCCTTGTTGCTTGATGGGATCTCGAAGAGATTCAACACCGACCTGGCTTCAAACCTTCATTTTTCTCAATGAACCTACTTGTGTTCATCTCTATGTTTGTGAGTGCTGGTATCTTCGTATTCATTGCTTCAAATCTCTGTTCCAAACCAAAATTTTCTCCATCTGTTTATTTTTTACATGACCTAGCTATTTCGGATTAAATCGTTCAGATCTTCTTAGATTTGAAACAGTTTGAGTTTGTTCATTACTTTTCTTTTAGTATTCTGTTGCTTTTCTTATTATTGTTGGCCGATTTTTCTTTTTCCCTAAAAAACTAGGGTCTCGTCTTTTTAAGTTTCAGCAAATGCTTTAAAATGCCTAAAGGCTCAACTCCGGCATTTCTTCTTTACTGTTCAACTAGTTTCTTTGATTGATGTTTTATCTCTTTGCTTCTACATGTTTAAAGTTTTTCGCTATTCAATTATTTACCTTACTAATCTTGACCGTTTATTTTGGATCTGTTAAATAAATATATTAATTGGTTTACTTGCTTAGTTAGGTTTTAAAATTATATTTTTCTTTTTAAAATTGGTATCTTTCTGAGATTTTTATTTATTCTTTCCTTATATGTGACTTATAATTGGTACTGCCTTCCTTAATTATGCTACTGGGCTGATTTCTGGGTGTGATTTGCTCTGACCAACCAATAAATGGTCTCTGGCTTATTTCTTGCCTTATTAAACCTCAATTCTGTCCACTAATTGATTTCGTATGAGATTTTCCCTAATTTAAGGGGTCTTTCCGGATTCTATCGTGTTAATTGATTGAGTTTAGCCTTAATTAACTGGTTGAATGATTTGCATACCTTATTTGCTCTACTCGGCTGAATGTTGTATAACCTCACCATTATTATTTTTTAATACACACGAGCACACACAAAATAACAGAAAAAAAACAACCACACACATTGATACACACAACTCTTGCTTACACACTTACACAACTTAAGTTTCTTTGAATTGCTGCACTGTCTAGCTGGCTAAAAGCCAATGCTAGACTCTTTGATTTCATTCATCTTCACCTTCCTGTTTTCTATCTCCTTAACTGGTATGCCTCAGTTTTTTTTAACATGCTCTCCCCTACATGTTGTGTAGTCAGTCCATTATGAATTTCAACATGCTTCTGTTTTGCTCTATGTTCCTGTTTATTGCTCTCTTAACCAGCATGACCTATTTCATGTTTAACTTGTCTTGTGTTATATGTTAGTATTTTTAGTATGCTTGAGCATATTCCTATTTGATCCATGACACTTATTTACCTATTTCTCAACTAGCATGCCCCAATTATTATCCTATTTTTATGTGCTGATAATTTATCTTGGCATGTTCCTTATTAATTCATGGTTTTTGTGTACTTCTTTCAAGAACATATGCTTTGATTATGGCTTTCTGATTAGCCATTTGACTTCAACATTTTTCTCTTTGTTAAATACATGTCTATATGATTCCACTTAGTAATAGTTAATAGACTAAGTCAACTCCAGCAATGTGAATTCTTGTTTGACTCAATTGTGACTTTGCTCTGTCTATGATTCTAGTGTTCTTGTTTTTTTTATGATTGTTT
This sequence comes from Nicotiana glauca, assembly GCA_026770625.1. Lineage (NCBI taxonomy): Eukaryota > Viridiplantae > Streptophyta > Magnoliopsida > Solanales > Solanaceae > Nicotiana > Nicotiana glauca. The sequence continues at coordinate 25,981 of MU741513.1, forward strand.
AACTACTGGTAACTATGTTTGAGTCAATTTGCTAAAATATGGTTTATGTTCTATCTGCAGTCTTGGAAACAGCCTCCCTGCCCCTTGGGGTAGGGGTAAGGTCTGCTTACATATTACCCTCCCCAAATCCCACTTGTGGGGTTATAGTGGGTTGTTGTTGTTGTTGTTGTTGTTGTTTTTATTGTTACATTCTTGTAATTTGAACCTATCTGCTTCCAAGAATCAGACACTTTCTCTGAAACTATCCCCAACCCTTATGTACTATTTTCAAACTTCTATTCTTGGTTATCTAGGGTCCCACCACCCCTAGTGTGAGCACTGATTAGGGTTAATGAGACTCCTCTGAACTCTGACACACTGGGGCTCGCCTTCCAAACTCTTTGCAAAATTATTTCTTTGAAAAGGTTCTGGTGTGAGCATTACCCGGGGTCGCTGAGGCCCTTAGAAACTTTGACACACCGAAGCCCATTTTGTGTATTATGGACTACCTGTGGACATCAAACTTGCTTGGCCTGGCATCCAGGTTGACATTGGGCCTGCCAAGGCTCCCTATGGTATAATTATTTCTCATTCATTATGTATTTTATTCATAATGGTCTAAAATAATGTAATAATACTTGTAAAAAAACAAATATGGAGTTATTAGTAAAAGCTTGGGGGGGGGGG
>MU741513.1:27618-56633 GCA_026770625.1 Nicotiana glauca
TTATTATATATCTTTGCTTGAAACTCGGGAAGAAATCATGCCTATATGATTATTTTTGATTATGTGAGTATTATACTTTTTTAGATATCATGTTTATGGGGCTTTCTAATTGTTTTGTTCTGTACTTCATTCGTATGCTAAAAATTTCGTTCATAGATTCTTTGCGTTAGAGATCATGTCCACAGGACCCATGCACATTTTATGCATTTGTAACCATGTCTATTCTTTTTGAATAACAATTTTTCCTGGCAATATGCTTAAAGAATTCTGCCTATGCATGATTAATAGAGATCATGACTATAGGAACTTAAAAAAATCACCTAGATACCATGCCTAGAGGAAATAAAATAATTAATTCTGCATATAGTTATCATGTATATAGGAAATATCAGTTTTAGCACTTAGATATCATGCCTATAGGAAATACATATAAAATTAGTCTTGACACTTAGACATCATGCCTATAGGAAGTAAGTATAGAAAAATCAGTTTCTATGTTTAGATATCATAATGCTTTAATCTGTTTCAGCTCTTAGAAAGCATGCATATAGGATCTAAAAGATAAAATCTGCATGTTAAAATCAGTGAGTGGTTTACAACTTAGATGCCATGTCTATAATATTCTGCCCGATTATCACTTAGGCAAACCTGTAGGATAATTAAGAATTCTGAGTTTAAAAATCTGAATTCATGCTTGTTTGACATATGCCTGGATTTAGAGTATTAACCAAATCAGTAGGCAAACTGATAGGTACTCGTTGCCTTACTTTAATAAAGTTGTTATAAATTCTGCTCATCTAGATATCCTGCCTATTGGGTCTTAATCATTTAAAATGGTTTGTTTGAACAACGTGCATTTATTTGTCTATTTGTGGAGGTTAACATGATCCCATTTAATTGCTCCTTATGTGACAATCCTACTTGATTTTGTTTTCGCTTAGTTTTCTCCTTTTAAAAAACATAGGTGAGTCTAGAACCACCATAAATAAAGGTCCTAAACAACTCCAGGGCCATAGGTAAGGGATGGGTAGTGCACGCATAAGGTACGTACTGGATAGAACGTTTAGGTAATAATTGAAAAGGGGAGGGTAATTGGGTAGTAAAGGAGATGATGACATGTGCACTAATGCTACGCGTAAGACCTCAATTTGGGAAAGGTTACAGAATATTGTATAGAAGTGATCCTATAGGCTAATAAACTTAGGACCTCTTTTATTCCCCTTTTAAAATAATCTCTATTTATTTAAACTGGCTTATTTCTTTAAAGACTAATTATCTTAAATTGAGTTTGGTCGAGACCTACTGTTGTGGACCTCGAGGGGTGCCTAACACCTTCCCCTCGAGGTAATTTTGAGCCCTTACCCAATCTCTGGTTTTATGAGTTAATTATTCTAGGTTCCCTAACGTACCTTAATCAGTTAGGTAGAGACTCTTCAAATATCATACCTAATTCCTAAAAGGAAGGAGTTGTCTCAAAATATCGAAAACCAAACTCTGCGAGGAAAAAAGGGATACGACAATATCCCTATCAAGTTTTGGGGTGAATGTGTTAGAACATGAGTCTACCTGATTAGTAGGCGGCCTATATAGATCCTAGAAGGCAAAACTCCTTATACTGTGATGTATGGGAAGGTACCAAATAGAGATCATCTTAGGGTGTTTGGGTATCAATGTTTTTCTAGTGTATTACCCAGAAAGGACAAATTTGTAGCTCAAGCATCAACGACAGTGTTTATTGGGTATTCAAAAACTCAGAAGGGTTATAGATTGTATGACCTTGAAACCAACACTTTTTTGTCAGTAGAGATGTCAAGTTTCATGAATGTGTATTTCCTTTCCAACACAATTCTCTTGATGATAAAGAAACTGTGTGATTTAAAGCACCAGTGTCAATGATCCACTTAATTTGGTCAGTGATTGAACTACATGCCATATTGGCCACATCTACTGGTGTTTGTTCTTCTACTGGTCCTTTTTCCTAGCTCAACATTCTGAGTATCTGCTGGTATTGCTCAGGTGTTAAGATTGGAGTTGCTGCATTGACATTCCATTTATCATACCAATTCCGTTAGTTCCTATTTGCATATTCTCCTCCATTACACTCACATTATGTGATGCAGGTGTGTAGTTGTCATTAGGTCCTCTTCTTCTGTTATTGAACTTAAAACCTTGTGGATAATATTGATATCCAATTTTTCTCTATATATTTTTAATATGCAAAATACCTTAAAAAAAAAAAAAAATATATATATATATATATATATATATGTCCAAAGGTTTTATCATTTTTCCATAATTTTAAAGGTTTAAATTGATTTATTTTCTCCCCTTTATCAATAAAATTCTCAATAATTATTTACAAGATTGTTATATTTGATAATTCTTCTATTGGATTTCTATATTTATGCCAAAATATAGCTGAAGTAATTTTTATAATTATATTTAGTATTATTAAGGCTAAATTGCACATAATTGCAATATAAACCATTTTAAGGTTTAATTATGTTTTATCCGCATAAAATTGGATCCTGTATTTTTAAATTTTTAATTAGGTATTATAAATTATTTTAACCCTTTAAATTAAATTTTAGAAACTAGTTACTATTTTTAAAAATAAAATAGGAAAATCTGGCTATTTAAATTTTAGCCAAATTTGGCTTTTAATTATGGCCAAAATCGGACCCCGATTTTCTAGCCCAATTTCAATTAAAACCCAACCCCATACCTTTTTAACTCATACCCAAACCTGGATCCCCACCTACCCTTTCTAATCTCAACCATTGATCTCCCAGATCAACGATCCACACTGCTTCTTACCATTTTAACCCAAACGATCCTCTAACCTCACTCATTTGTTACAATCCACCGCCCTTGAATCCCTATTCCCATCCAATTCTCTCTGAAACCTAACTCAAAACCTAGCCCTTCCACCCAAACTAACCCTAATCCCTTCGATCCTCACTCGATCTATAGGCTCCCATGGTTATTTGAGACGTGTACTCGTCTCCTATGCCTCCTAGTTGCTCGTTTCCGTGATTTTGTGGAAAGATCTCGAAGAGATCTAGTCCATATCTTGTTTCAAACTCTCAGAGTATGGCTATGGTTTGTGAGTACTGATTTCCTTCCGTTTTAGTTCGAATCTATGGGTTTTAATCGAGTTTCTTTCATCTTTGCTGTTTTTAAAAACCCTAGTTTCATAGCTACTCAAATTCATTCAGATCTTTGTAGATCTGAAAGGGTTCGAGTATTATCTATCAGTTTCTCTCGAAGATCTCCTATGCTGGTTAACTATTTCAACTTCATTCGCTCTCTTCTGAAATTAAGGTTAGCCCTAAGTGTTTTCAAAAGTGTCTTTCTAACTTTTCAGTGCTTTGTTTCTTCACTATGTTGACTGATTCTCGTGTATATACTCTAAACCTAGATGTATATGTTTGTTGCAATGATTTTATTGAAATCTTTTTTCGTTATTTGTTTATTTCTGTCAACCCAACATATTGAGTGATTTCTATTAACAATTTTCTCTTGTTTTTCGTATGAATCCATAAGTTTTTAACTGATTCTCTTTATCTCTACTATTTTATGAAAACCTAGCTTGCTACTGCTCGATTCTTCTCATATCTTTATAGATCTGAGATGATTCAAGTATTATTTAGCATTTTCCTTATTATGTATAGCACTTTTGAGGTTTTGCCCTAATTAATCTCTATTAAGGTTCGAATCTATGTCTCCGGCTAATTTCTGCATCTTTGTGAGATTTTACTTAGCCTAATTTTTGTTTATGGAAGTTGAGAATTTCTTTCTATAAATTAGTGTTATTTTTGAAAAAGGGTTTTCGCTAATTAATTTACCCTATTAAAAGTCCATACGCGTGAATCTTGTGTGTTTCCATGTTTATGACCATAATTGGTCACGCTGGCCTTATTGATTGCATGTATAATTATGGATTCTTACTGATTCCTTTGCATGGTTTGATTGGGATTCTTTCCTTAATTAAATCCCAATTATTATCGTTAATCAATAATCCCTTTAGGTGATTTGATTCTGCAATTTTTGTGATTGTCCTTAATTGATTTAACTCTAATTTTCTTTACCTTATTAGTTCTACCCCTAAAGTGATATATAAACTCTCGTTCTAACTTCTTTAAACACACGAACAATTAGTTCAGAACATATATATACACACTCAAACTCTTTTCTTTCTCTACTACTTGTGTTGCTGCTTGTCAAGTCGGCTGAAAGCCAAGGATAGACTATGGAATTCTACTTGCTTTACTTTTCTACACTTTGCTTCCTTAACTGGTATGTCCTACTTTAATTTTAAATCCTCAACAACAACATGTTTCTCTTATTGTTTCAGTTTTTCTCGTTGCTGGTCTACTTCTGCTTGTGGTTCTGCTGTGAAACTTGTGGTTGAGTTACATTACTTGCATGCTATTATGTCTCCACTGCCCTTTAGATGAATGCATTCCCTTATGTGTGTTTCAAAGCATGCCTTGTCAATCACTTACTGTGTACTTACCATCTTATGAATCCCAAATCACTATACCCTCCATGTGTTTATGTTCTTTCTGACTGGTTTGTGTTTATGCCAGTATCAACAAATGCTGAGCATGTCCAAACCAGTCCTAAGACCCTTGTTGGGATTACGTGTTTACAGCAAAATGTTTGTGTATCCCCCAAATCCCTTGACCCTGTGTGACTACTGATTCTATGTGTGATCCCATCTTAAGGTGTTTGAGTTTTGTTTACTACTACAACTACTTTGAATCATATTTGTTACTGATTTCTTTCAAAATGGACTTGTCAGTCCAATAGTTTTACAAACTCTTTTCAAATATGTGTTCTACACTTTCACTATACTTCTAAAATACTAGATTCTGCCCCTTTTGTGTTAGCCTTGCCTTGAGACCCTTGAGCTCTCTCTGAACTTGGACACATGAAAGCTGGCCTTTCCACACTACACTCGCTCTATCTTCTCAATGAAATATGGGTGTGGGCACTGCCCGAGATCCCTTGAGGTCCTTAGGGAACTCTGACATACCTAGATATGAGGGAAAGCTATGAAAAATATTGGAATTTGAGGTGGTTTATTGCATAACTCAAACAAGAAGTCCGGATCAGGCTTACTATAGTTGTAACTTCTTATTTTTCATTTCTGCTTATGTAATTCAATCACATGGTCTATAGTAATTTGTAAACAAGTATTGGGGTGGTTAGAGAAGGGATTAGGGTGAATATGCATGCTATAATATTTTAAGGGTAGAAAATATGTTGTTAGGTTTATATTCCTATTTGTGCAATAGATACCATGCTTAAGACTCATACATGGTTTAGAAATCATGTTCTTAGGACCTATGTCTCTTGCTTCAACACCTCATTCATTAATCCATATTTTATGTTTTTATCATTTAGAAATCCTGCTCTTAGGAAATTCTACAATCCTGCCATATGCATTTAAAAATCCTTCTCTAGGAATTCTGCATCATGAGTTTTATACATGCATATTAGAAACTATGCTTTTAGGATCTCATTTGTACTTATACTCACACTTAGTGTAAACTGCTGATTATAAAAAAGGTAAAAACAGCTTCGCACTTAATTATCCCATTTAAAATAATTTGTAATAGTCTCTGCATTCGTATCAACTAGAATAGCATCGTCTTATGGTAAAATAAATTCCAAACTATTTTAATAACTTGGGATAACTGTTGCACATTACTTACGCCTAGGCAAGCCCTAGGTAATAACTTGAATAAAACCATAACTGCCTTTGTTTAATCATCAACTATTAAAATAATTAGGCAAACCTGATTCAGACTTCTTTTCTAAGTCATGTGGTAAATTTGGTTCACTATTATCACTTAAAACTTCGCTAGGACCTGAATGTGGACCTTAATTGTGTATGAGGCATTCTATTTATGTGTATTGTATCTGGAGGTATATTTGAGCCATTCATGTATCTTTCTTGTACCCCTTAATTGAAGTCCTACTTATTTTGCATGTCGCCTTATTATTTTACGTTTGAACCTGAGGGTCTGCCTACAACCTCCTTCTTATGGGATAGGAGTCCTAAATTCCTTCGGGACTAATAGGAAGGGACGGGTAACAGCATCCAATAGGGGTCGAGATCAATCCTCGCTTTACTTACCTTCACAGGGCGGGAAAGGGTAGATATGGATATGATGACCGATGCGCTAATACCACGTGTAGCCCCTCTTTGGAGGAGTGTCATACCGGGTATTGCATTGATGTGATCCATATTACAAACAAATCTAGGATGCCCCCTTTACATTCATAATCTTGCCTAGATTTTAATTCTTTCCGCTTTTCACTACTTGTTCTCAAACACTTGAGTATGTGAACATAAATCCCCTATTATTTGAGCCCTACTTGTCTATTTGCTAATTGCACAAATTCATAAAAACTGTCTGGCCAGGAACCACACTAGTGGATCCTGAGGGGTGCCTAACACATTCCCCTTAGGATAATTTCAAGCCCTTATCCTATATCTGGTTATCAAACATAGTTAGAAATGAATCCTATAGGTGCCCTAACGTGACTTAAAATCATTAGTGGCGACTCTTCAAAATTGCAAAACTCCTTTCCTAAAAGGAAAGAGTAGTCCCAACCAAAATGTTATGAACCTGATTCCGCGGAGGAAAAAAGGGGCGCGACAGCATGGTGACTCTGCTGGAGATATTTAGGCTTTTACCATTTCATTCCGTTTTTGTGAATTTGTAACCTCCCTATGTACAATTACTTGTTTAATTTCTTTAAGCATTTAATTTCTTCTTTAAAATCAAAACTGACATATCTTCCTTGTTTCTTTCCTTTAACCGCTGCTTTAAATAATAAAGTTATTGTATTTATTGCCTTCTTAACGTGCAAGTACATGTCAACATGCTTTTAATTATTGCATAACCATGCTCCGCATCATACGCCACTTGTGCCAAACAAATAATATAGTAACGCTTGATGAGTGGTTGCTTTCTTTCTATATCATTACCCCTAAATTCGGAAAGACTTATTTGCGGTAAAACTAGTCGATCAGCTGTGCAGTCGACAGTTCCGTGCCTTCCCCATTGAGTTGTACGCTCAAGGGTACCATTCTAAAACACCATAGAAACCTTTTATGTTTAAATTGTGTATGCATCATGGTCAAACCTATCGGGTCAGTTATGTTTTTCACATAGTGATCCTTTAAGATAGCCTTTTCCAAAGTCCACTAGGTTTCCCTAAACTCAAACGGGCATCATCACGTTCTGTGTATTTATTTGGATAAATAAATGCTTCATGCTAATTGTTGATGTTAAATAGTCGAGTCTGATAGGGGTAAGGGCCTAACCTTGTTTGCTTTTCAGAAAGATGAGGCATGAAGTCCCCAAATTCGGCATGGTCACTAACATCCACCCAAGATTGTTAAGTTGGTAGGAGGATTATATTCTAGTGAGAAAACCCTCGTCAGAAAATATCTGGTTAATCTACCATCTCTCCTGGAGATCCAGCCTAACAATAAGATAGTAGAAGCTGCTACCTTATTTTGGGATTGCGAAGGGGTCGTGTTCTGCTATGGGAACATCGAGATGACACCTTTGCTAGAGGAGATAGGAGAAATGGCTGGTCTAGTTTGGGAAACACCGGGTTTGCTAATACTTGAGAACCGCACAGGCAAAGGTTTCCTTAAAATGATGGGTTTGAAGAAGAATGCAGAATTGGTATGACTAAAGGAATCATACATCTATTTTGACTACTTGTACGAAAGGTATGGTCACCACAAATCATACCGTACCTACCATGGCGAGTTTGCCATCACATCCTTGGGAAATATCCATCATAGGGTTTTCGTCTTCATATTTTGCTTCCTGGGTCTGATCGTGTTTCTAATGAAGAAAGACAGAATCCATACTAGGCTGACTATGGTAACCAAAACCCTAATGGAAGGGATTGGTGGACAGACATTCAACATTGTACACGTGATCATTACAGACATATACCTAGCCTTGGAGACGTGTCAACATGTAGAGAAACACTTCAAAGGCTACAATCTACTACTTCAACTTTGGCTTATGGAGCATCTCCAAAAGGGCTAATACCGACAAGCAGCGAAGGGACTAGGATGATCACATCACTTTACACTACCCAAAGCAAATGAATTACATCCCCAACATGTTCGCTTAGCATGAGAATGCCAAAGGATGAGTTGAGCTCTTTGATAATCTGACTGAAAAATAGGTTCAATGGATGTTCGAGTGGTTTCCAAAAGAGGAGTTCATCGTCCGATCCAGCGATGCAACTTTTCTGATACTAATTGGTCTAAGAGGAACATACTCGTACGTCCCTCTTCAAGTTATGAGGCAAGCAAGTCATACTTAGGGTCGACAAGATGAGCCATTTTCGAGCTGACTTCCAAAATGATGATAGTCCCCACAAGTGCTGAGCCCAACACATGTGGCAATGCAAGATCGTAATGGGGAAAGATACCATCGAGCCAGACATATATCATGCTGGTTGTACCCTTTTCAACTCAGGTTGGTTGGAAGACATTTGGGATGGTCTGGGACAACCAAGGTTTGTTTGAGGTCACAGAATTATAGATGAAAAGGCCAAGGCGCATGTCAAGTACAACCAGTTGCGCAAAAGAATCCATGAGTGCAAGAATGAACACCGAGAGATACAAGAATCTAACTAGAAGCTGATCGAGGAATGGAAAGACATGGCTATCAGTTCCAACAAAAGGCTAGGATACTTGGAGCGAGGCATAGTAGAACTAAAGAGAAAATTTCTCAAAAGGGTTGAAGATTGTCAAAAGGCTGAAGGGACCGTAGGCGGACATCTAGCCAGAGCATACCTATTGCTGGGACTTCATGAATTGGGGAAGCTGTTCGATGGAGACAGGGATGCCGAGTCTGGGGAAGGTCCTTCCGGGACCAAGTAGATAGGAGTTTACCTTTTTCACTCTATAAATGTAATAAGGCCAATGGCCATTAGTAACTTTTATTTTCTTGCTTATTTAGTGTCATTTTGGGGTTCGCCTATTTTTTATCAATAAAATGAGGCATTTAGAATTCTAAGTTCTCCAAGTCAATTTGTCGTTAGGCCTACCTCGGGCACAAAGAGGTTCCCAAATTAGGACAGGCTTTACATTCCCACGCTATGTGTTTAAATATTGCAATACTTTTTATAATCCTCACTAACTTGATTACCTTTTGTTTTTTATTTTTCTTTTATTATTCCCCTCCCCAAAGGTTAGTTCGTGCACTCTGGCATCATCATCTTATTTTATAATATCCAGGGGCCCTCCACCCACTCCTCATCTTAGTCCCATTAAAGGCAAGATCAACCAATACCGCATCTAGAGCAGACTTTCCAACAGGCCGACATCATTTATGGGTCAGATGAAGAAGAAGCACTCACAGTAGTGAAAAACCTGTTTCTGGAGGACAATGATATGGACTATTATGTTATTCTCGAGGAGGAGAGGGAGAAAGGCCCTTCCATATAGGCTTTTAGCAAAGGGGCACATATCAAGAATTGGACCATCGGGCCCGCCAGAGCCCGATGAGCCTCGGGGTAGCAAGGCTAAAACAAGCACTATTCACTATTTTATTTACTAAATGATTTTCTTTTCGCATTTTTTCAATTTTCGCAATAAGATCTTCAATGTTCAAAAATAGTTATTCAATCTATCAAAAACATGTTTGATTTTTCTTATGAATTAATATTTATTGCTATCATTTTCCTCCTTACTTTACCTATACAACATTACTATTACTTATCTCGATGAACCAATGAATGTGACATGCATTGCGACAACGCAAAAAATGGACATTGATTCAAAGAAAGATGACATACTTGACGAGATTGTCAAAAAAGTTGAGAACTTTGAGAACAGATCTAAGTCCAACCTGGATGAGACCAAAATTGTCAACCTGGGAGATACAGAATATGTCAAGGAAACACGAATCAACATTCACCTTTCGCAATCATAGAAGAAAGAATACACAGAATTTCTACAGGAGTATGATGACATATTAAAGGAGTATGAGGACATATTCGCCTGGTCGTATGATTACATGAGTGGTCTGAGTATGTATATTGTAGCCCACAAACTGCCAACCGATCCGATGCGTCCACCGGTAAAGCAAAAGCTCAGAAAGTTCAAGCCTGATATGAGTTTAGAAATCAAGGAAGAAGTCACCATGAAGATCAAAGCTAAGGTTCTCAGAGTGGTTGAGTACCCGACATGGCTAGCCATATTGTGCCAGTACCAAAGAAGGACGGGAAGGTCAGAGTTTGTGTCGAGTACCGGGATCTCAATCGGGCCAGTCCAAAAGATGACTTCCCTTTGCCAAATAACATATCCTGATTGACAATTGTGCCAAGCATGAGCTACAATAATTCATATATTGCTTCGCTGGTTATTATCAGATCTGGATGGATGAGGAAGATGTTGAGAAAACGACTTTCATTATACCGTGGGGAGTGTATTGTTACAAGATGATGCCATTCGTCCTGAAGAATGCAGGGGCCACATACATGAGGACCATGACTACCATCTTTCATGATATGAAACACGAGGAGATAGAGGTATATGTGGATGATATTATTATCAAATCCAAGAAGTCCATTGACCACATAGAAGATCTGAGGAAGTTCTTCAATAGATTGAGAAGATACAACCTAAAACTAAACCCCGCAAAGTGTGCATTTGGGTTCCTGCTGGGAAATTGCTTGGGTTTATTGTGAGCCGTCGAGGAATAGAACTAGATCCACAAAGGTCAAAGTCATTTAAGAGCTACCACCGCTAAAGAACAAGAAAGATGTGATGAGTTTCTTGGGAAGGCTGAACTACATCTACCGATTCATAGCACAGTATACAGTTATTTGTGAGGAAATTTTTAAGATGTTAAAGAAGGACGTCGCTACCAAATGGACCGATGACTGCCAGAAGGCCTTCGACAGAGTTAAGGAGTATTTTTCAACACCATCAGTCTTAGTCCCGCCCGAGCCAGGTAAACCCTTATTACTCTACCTTGCGGTGTTAGATGGAGCTTTCGGCTACGTTCTGGGGTAGCACGATGAAATAGGGAGGAAGGAGCAAGCCATTTATTAACTCAGAAAGAAGTTTACCTGGTACGAGGCCCGATATTCTCTATTGGAATGCACTTATTGTGCTTTGACTTGGGTAGCTTAGAATCTAAGACATTACTTATGAGCCTATACTACATATCTTATATCAAGAATAGATCCCCTGAAGTACATCTTTCAGAAGCCCATGCCCACCGACAAGCTAGCCAAGTTTCAAATCCTATTGAGTGAGTTCGACATTGTTTATGTAACTCTGAAAGCGGTCAAGGGGCAGGCACTAGCAGACCACCCTTCTGAAGACCCCGCGGATGGAGGATATGAACCCCTGAAAATGTATTTTCCTGATGAAGAGGTATCATTCATAGGAGAAGACATTACAGAATCCTATGATTTTAATGGAGCAGTAAACTTCAAAGAGTTGGCATAGGATTAGTCTTGATATCAGAAATCGGTCAGCATTATCCAGTGTCTGTCAAACTCAGGTTTCCCTACACTAACAATATGGCTGAATATGAAGCATGCATCTTAGGGCTCAAAATGGCCATTGATATGAACGTTCAAGAGCTGCTAGTGATCGCAGATTCGGACTTACTTATATATCAGGTACGAGAAGAATGGGCAACTAAAAACTCCAAAATACTCCCGTGTATTTGCATCATGTGCAAGAATTGAGAAAGAGGTTCCTAAAGATGGAATTCCAGCATGTTCCCAGAATCCAGAATGAGTTCGCCCATGGGTTGGCCACCCTATCATCTATGATACAATATCCCGACAAGAATTTCATTGATCCCATTCAAGTAAAAATCCATAATCAGCCAGCTTACTATGCCTGTGCTAAAGAGAAGGCAACAGAAAACCTTGGTTTTATGATATCAAGGAGTATTTGGCAAAAGGAGAATTTAGAGCTTACTAATCCTACTCAGAAATGCACACTTCGGAGATTATCCAACAACTTCTTTCACAGCAGAGGAATCCTGTATAGGAGGACTCCTGGTTTAAGATTATTGAGATATATCAATGCAAAGTAAGCATCCAGGTTACTAGAGGAAGTTCATGGCGGGACCTGTGGTCCACATATAAACGGTTTTGTCTTAGCAAAGAAGATACTCCGTGTCGGTTACTTTTGGATGACTATGGAAACAGACTGTATCCAGTATGTCTGAAAATGCTATAGCTGTCAGATACATGCAGACATGATAAAGTTACCTCCAAGCAGCTCAACACAACAATCTCACTGTGGCCGTTCGCCACCTGGGGAATGTACTTTATTAGACCAATCAAGCCTGCTACTTCCAACGGACACAAGTTTATCCTAGTATCCATCAACTATTTCACCAAATGGGTCGAAGCAGTATCTTACAAAGCAAAGAAAGTCGTGGCATTATTTTTCTGCAACCGCATTGTTTGTCAATTCAGTATTCCAGAGTCAATCATTACTGATAATGGCTCCAATCTCAATAGCGACTTGATGAAATCAATGTGCAAAACTTTCAAGTTCAAGAACAAGAATTCCACAGCCTACAGGCCTCAGATGAATGGAGCTGTAGAAGCCGCCAACAAGAATATCAAGAAGATACTGAGAAAAATGATAGAGAAACATAAACAGTGGTAGGAGAAGTTATCATTTGCTCTACTGGGATATTGCACCACAGTCCACACATCAACCGAGGCAACCCCCTATATGTTGGTTTACGGTACAGAGGCTGTCATTCCTACTGAGGTAGAAATTCCTTCCCTAAGGATCATACAAGAAGCTGAGCTCGACGGTGCGGAGTGGGTAAAAAGTCGTTATGAGCAACTAGCCCTTATATATGGAAAGATAATGAACGTAGTTTGCCATGGTCAACTCTATCAGAACAGAATGTCTAGAGCCTTCAACAAAAGAGTCAAGCCAAGACAGTTCACACCCGGGCAGCTGGTGTTAAAGAAAATTTTTTCGCATCAAGATGAAGCCAAAGGAAAATTCTCTCCCAACTGGCAGCGTCCATACATAGTTCATTGGGTTTTGACAGGAGGAGCCCTTATACTTGCAGAAATGGACGGAGAAGTTTGGCCAAAACAGATCAATTAAGATGCAGTCAAGCGTGACTATGTGTAATCTTTATGCTTTTGTCATATGATGTAAATTGAACTACGCCCGACCTGATTCCCATTTAATAGGGGATACGTAGGCAGCCCTATGGGTTCGGTCACAATTCAATAAAATTTCATTTCCCCCGAATTGGAAACTAGGGCAGAATTTTGAGGAGGACCCGTAAAATTCCGATATAATTTTAGCCGATCGCCGCACGAGCAACAGTCAGAAGTATCAACTCATCAAACTGGGGCATAATTTTGAGGAAGACAATCAAAATTCTGCAGCAGGAGAGGTTGCAATGTCCAGAACTACGTCACAGTTGTTGGTTCATCAAAAAATAATTTTTAATTATACATTTATGTCATACTTTTACAAAATCATGCATGTCTATTAGTAAAACTGCTTTGTTTAGCAACGCTACCCCGATGATACAAATGGTATAACCGGATCAAGAGACGAACGAGTCAAGCAAAGCCAGCGGGGATACGAGCACCTAGTTTTTGTCTATATTTGGGTTTTCCACTCATTTTTAGTATCTAAATAGTAATCAAGTTTAATCTTGATATTTTAGCTTTTATTTCATTTTTAGTAGGTTTATTTGATAAAATTAAAATTACACTAAGAGAGTCACATTTTAGATAATAATTATATTTTATTTGCAAAAGAAAAAAAAATTCACAAAAATATATATGTTTCTTCTAATAAGAGTAGCAATTTTATACCCTTTTTAGTAGTTTCTTATTTTGTTTTGCTAGTTTAAAATATTAGTGTAGTATTTTTTAATTTTTTGACTTTCTTTTAAAAAAAAATACAAAAAAAAAAGAACCAATGAAAATTGACACACATAGCCAAAGATTCTTCTCCATCCATACTGTAACTAACTCCACAGCTGCACGTATTTTCTAATTCTCCAGTTCATTCTTACGTTTTGGATTGACATGCACATTTCCATTTCTTTTTTCCTTTTTTTAAAACCAAAAAATCCATTCTAACAATCTTCATGTATAGCCCATAAGGGACAAAAAAGAAAATACTCTTTAACTCATTTCTTGCTCCCCAAGTTGACATCACACACACATACTACATATATCTAGCACATAGAGCTACAGGAGAGCTTTCCTCTCGAATAACACACTCTAAATCCCAATCAGCCGCAACTTTCCGGCAAAATCCCTCCATTGATAGCCAAAGCGGAGTGCAGCAGCACCTTAGAATCTCACCCAAAACTCCTTTGCAAGTTTCTGCCATGGAATTATTCTAGGCTAGCAGGGACACGCACAACAACACACGCACAGATACAAATGGGAGGCCGATGTTTCCTCTTCAAAACACACCCTTAGCTCCCTTATCTTTATAAATTGAGAAACGACCGCCACATACACGAGGAGTACGCAGAAACATAGCAAATCCGAGGTGCCGACGAGGCCCGTCGTGGAAGTTTGTCGCAGTTCCGACGAGCTCCGAAGTCCGGGTGCAGTTCCGGCTGTCGATTTTCTGTTGATTGCAAAATCAGATCAGAATCTCTGTTTATTAAAATCATTGAGGTCTGTTTCTTTCGTTTCTCTATACATGGTCGTTGAATATATGAATGTTCTGTCTCTCTCAAAATTCTATGGTTGGTCGTGAATCTAATGTTTCCAATACCATACCTAGATATAGTTTAATCCATTTCATGTGTGTGTTTAGAGTTATTGAACTAGTTATTTTAATCTGTATTACTACTACTCCTCGCGTATGGCTAAAGATGAAATGATGAACATGATGAGTATGGTCCTTCCATTGTCCATAGGAAGTGCTTTTAAGGTGCTGCTATTTTAACTTAAAAATGCAAGCTTCCTATTTGATTTCTCACTTTTGCTGTTATGTCCCAATAAATTTTGTTTTGCTGGAATGGATAAGTTTGGAGGTGTGACAGCTCATTTTAAATTTGCTTGTCCGATTATCTGTTCGTGTCTACTCGAATTGGTTATAGCTTAACATGATGTTGTCACAATATAGATATTGGGTTGCTATTCATCAACTGAACTACGTCAATTTAGATTAAAGGGAATCACCGGCCTGTGCCTATGAGCCGTCAAACTTTTGTTGGGCTTGATTTCAATTTAATACTTTGGGCCTTAGAAGTGTTGGCCAAGGAGCAGCCCTTTTGTGATCTCACAGGGATTTGGATCTTGGGCACACTTGGAGCCCAGCGTTATAATTACCAAGCCTTCAGCATTCCTTGAACAAATGGCAACAGATGGGTTCGTTTGCGCCTAAGTACCAGGTTAGTTTGTTTTACAAAAAAGGCACGCTTCTCATATGAACTGGACCCATTTTGGGCCCATGATTGAACTAATAATTGATCCAGCAACAATTAAATGGTAGGCTTTGAGCCTTTCAAATTAAGTAGCGGATTCGAGCTAAGGGTTTCTTCAGTAATGGAGATCGCCTTGTTCGAGTTCGGACTTGAACTCGGGGCCCGAATTTATAAATGTGAATTAACTAGGCCCTTTTAGAGACAAAAATAAATAAAAAATTATAGTTTTCTTTAGGTTGGCCTTTGAACAATACAATGAGATGAGCCTCGCCAAACAAAAATACATAAATTGTGGGGCCCTCATTAAATGCTTAATTAAAATACTTAGAATCCGGGGCATGCAGTTTAGTGAATTTTACGGCTTTCTGCAAAGTAATAACACGTTAGTCGCTTTAGGAGCGTTCTTTAATAATTTTACCTTCCTAAATTCGGGTGTGCATCTTATGCAACCCAAATCCACATCCCAAAATATTGAATAAGAATGTGTCGAGGATCCGGGTGCATTTCATGTGACGTGATCCAAAAACATGTTCTTAAACGATGTTCACTTTCTTAAATTAACTAAAAACGATTAATAATCTTAAAATTGCATTATAGGTCGGAGCATGTATAAAAATCAGATTTTAGCCATTTATGATAATTTAAGTGACCGTGCTAGAACCACGGGATCCGAGGGTGCCTAACACCTTCGGACTTGGAACACCAAAAGCCAATTCTTTCCCAAGTGGCGACTCTGAAAATAAATAAATAATCCCATTTCGAATAATGTCACTTTAAATGGAAAAACTCCCTTATACATTACCCTTCGGGGTAGGTGTGTAAAAAGGAGGTGTGACAGCTCTTGCAACTCTGCTGTGACACGAACCCAGAATTTCGATTCAGGGTTTAAGAATTCGAGCTTAGTACAATTGTTATATTTGTCTTTATCTGATTTTTCTACATGTTCCATGCTATATGTGCTAAATGTTTTACCGCTTTGATATTTGTTGAAATTGTATACATAAATTGTCGCGAACCCCTTCCTCTCTCTGAGTCTTATACATCATGGAGAAGGGTGCACTTCATGTAGCTTCTCTTCTGTTTAGAGTCTTTCCCAATTAGAATAAGGTTGGATAAGTTGCTAAGCCGGCGGAGCTTCTGTATCCCCGATACGCTGCCTCCCCCTCGCCTCGAGTTGTCCGCTCGGGTAAGCCAGGTCTAGACCAATAAACCTAGGGTTTAAGCCTAGAAGAACAAAATTGCATGCCGGATCCCTAGTAGGGCGCTTGTTTGCATCATGTGCATTTGACTTAGGGGACTCAACACAGGAGTTGGGTCCGTCTAGGACAGGTGACCTGAAATGAATTGACCATCTTGATGCATCTTACTTACTACTTGCGCATTTATTTGCTCGACTTTGCATGTTGACCGGCCTGTCTAAATGAGTGGAAATTGAGAAAAATAGCAGTGTTAGGACTAAGTAAGGGTAATCATTTGATTTGAAACCTAATGCCCATTAGTACCAAAATGCTGCCGGATTTTTGAAAAATAAAAAAAAAGAAAAAGAGAAAATTATTTGGAAAAAATAGAAAGAAAATTGTTGTTCAAAATAGTTTTGATTTTGGCAAATCTGCCGGAACTACACTGGTTTGATTCTCACCGGATGTGAGATACGTAGGCAACCCTTATTGGGTCCAACCACACTTTTGCAAAAATAGCCAAAAAATACCTAAATTTTAATTTTTGTCACAAATAAGTTGGGTAACGCCTTTCTTGTTTAAACTAAGCCGAATGTCCCCAAAAGGCCGCCGGAAGACCGTTTTCGCAAGGATAGCCACCCTGAGTCATTTTAAATGGTTGTGGGCATAGCCTTAAAATCTCCCTTTCGGAAGTTCTGGAAGGCCGTATTTGCAAAACCACCTCTTTGCTTTCTTAAATAAATTTTTTGAAATGTAGCCATTTTTATTTTGAAGTCAAATAGAGTCATTAAATAGCCAACTTTCTTTAAATAGCCTATAGTTGACATTGAAACCTTCTTAGTCCTGCGCGCAGGCTCGCGACGATGCCGAATGATGCCCCGCGGGCCCCAGGATTTGAAGCTTTGATAGTCGAGTCTGTATTTTGTTTTTGAGTCCATTTTGCACTTTCCTTTTTGATAAAAAGAAAAATAAACAGTCTAGTAGCTTTTGTAATCACAGTTGTTATTAATAAAAATTTGAAAATTCCCAAAAAAATTGTTTCTTTATTTCTTGCATTTATTTGCAAGAACTACGCATGGTCTGATTCATGCGGGAACATGATACGTAGGCAATCTACATAAGATTCGACCGTAATTCTAAGAAAAGGAGAAAAAGAGAAACACGAGGGAAATAAATAAAAGGAAAAACAAGAGGAAAAAAATTAACACAAAGGAAGAAAATAAAGTATTGA
This sequence comes from Nicotiana glauca, assembly GCA_026770625.1. Taxonomy (NCBI): domain Eukaryota; kingdom Viridiplantae; phylum Streptophyta; class Magnoliopsida; order Solanales; family Solanaceae; genus Nicotiana; species Nicotiana glauca. The sequence continues at coordinate 45,492 of MU741513.1, forward strand.
GTGAAAAACCATGGCCAAAGAAAAAAGAAAAGGCAGAAAAATGAAATAAAGAGAGAAGAGAGAAAAGAAAATGAAGGAAAACCAAAACAAAAAGAGAAAGAAAATGGAACAAGAGAAAAGCCGGGATGATGCATGCAACCATAGCAAACATATAGATATTCACTTAACTGTATAGGTGCATCACACTCCAATGTGCGGTTCCCTATCTGTTATTTGTTTCAAACTAACCATTGTTGCTGTCATTTCCAGCTGAGCTTTTAGAAATAGTGGTTGGTTTGTGGTAAGATAGACTTAAATCGATATTTCACCAGATCAAAAGGAAGTATAGAGATGTCGTCTAAAATGACTCTGCCTACAATTCCCATACCCGAAGACAACCCCATCTCGGGGTCCTGGCCTCTGAGTCTCCTACAGCTGAAGAAAATTGGATACTGCGCATGCGATTGATGGAAATGTGGGATGCTTGGAACAACGAAAAGGAACCTCTAAGTAATATCCTCGGATTCCCGGAGTTATTCCCTAGATCTGGAGGTGTTACTACTCTCCCCATCAGCCACCCAAACATTCCTCCGGGGCAACCTACCATAATTGCTCATTTCTTCGGAACACCCTCTGAGGTTCGGCCCCAGGTGTTCCCGGCTGGACCGGCTCCCAACATCTTCACGGCTCCACCATGCTCCACAACAACACAACCATCACTACCAAAACATGCTTCTGACCCCTCGGTTTTCACATTCCAAAATTCCGTCTTTCAGGCTGACCCTCCTCATTATCATCAATATACTTACTCTCATCCACCATACGAGCTTACACCGGGGCAAGACAAGACCCCCAAAGCCCCATAGCAGGATGAGATGGAAAAGAGAATGAGAAGCCTCGAACAGAGTTTGAAGAATATGGAAGGCTTGAGTGGGCAAAAGAGCGTCTCCTATACGGACTTGTGTATGTTCCCACATGTGCACTTGCCCTCAGGGTTTAAAACCCCAAAATTTGAAATGTATGACGGGTACGGTGACCCCATTGCTCACTTGAAGATATATTGCAATCAGTTGAGGGGAGCCGGTGGCAAAGAAGAATTGTTGATGGCGTATTTTGAGGAAAGCTTAATCGGGATTGCTTCAGAATGGTACATGGACCAAGACGTCTCACGTTGGCATATCTGGGACGATCTTGCCAGAGACTTTGTCAGGCAATTTCAATATAACATCAATGTTGCACCAGATCGCAATTCTCTAGCAAATCTAAAGAATAAACCATCAGAGAGCTTCGGAGAGTATGCAATTAAGTGGCGCGAACAGGCGTCAAAAGTGAAGCCTCCAATGGATGAGGTAGAGATGGTTACTATTTTCCTTCAAGCCCAGGAAGCAGACTACTTTCAGAATATGATGTCAGCCATGGGCAAGCCTTTCGCAGAGGCAATTAAAATCAGAGAAATGGTAGAAAATGGGCTAAAAATGGGCAGAATCCTGAGCCAGTCGACCATAAGAGCAACCTCCCAATCCATCCAAGGCGGGTCTGGAGGAATGGCCAAAGGCAAAAAGAAAGAAGAAACAGTGATGGCAACATCAGGAGGAAGAAGGTATCGGGATCCTCAACCTGTGTTCTCTGAAAGAAACCCCCCAACACTACTATCCTCATCCTGATATGGCTTATGCTCCCCCACCTTATGCAGTCACGAATGCTCAACCTGTCGCTCGACCGCAGCCACAAGCCAACTGAAGTCAACCACCATTCCAAAGAAATCAACCTCCTTACCAGAACCACTACAATCCCCGACCACCAAAAAATAACTTCCGTCCTCGGGAACCACCCAGAAGACCAAACTTTATACCGATTGGTGAACCTTACTCCAATCTGTTCTCGAAGCTTATCCAGATGAATCTGTTGCAACCTATACACCAAAACAAGCAAAACCTAAAATCACCAGCCTATCAACAGGCCGTCCGATCTGCTTACCACTCAGAAGATGAGGGGCATAGTACTGACAACTGCTGGACATTGAAGAAAGCTATGGAAGATTTGATCGAACAAGGGAAGATAGTGTTGAGGGACGAAGAAGCCCCGAATGTGACCAATAGTTCGTTGCCCGCTCACAACAACAGGCTGACAATTGGGATGATTTGTGAAGACAGGGAGTTTGATCCAGCCTTGAAATCTATAATTGCTATTGCCGATGCAGAAAGGAAGCCTAAGGTAGCCCCGAAACAAGAGAAAGGGGAGAAGAAAAATAAAATTGTCAAGACTGAACCTAAGAAGAAGGTTGAAACAAAAGCAGAGATGGTGCCTCATGAAAAAGGAATTCTCTATATTCCGCGAGGTCGCTAAGAAAATCCACTGGTCGTGAGCTCTACGAAGAAAGTTGAAGTGAAAAGGGGAACACAAATTTATGTGCCAAAAGGAGCTTATGTGGTACGGGGGACAATTAAACCACCTCGGCTGAGTGAGCCAGTGGTTATTGGATGCATGCCACAGAAGCCAATGACAGACCCCTCTACAGTGCCATGGAACTATCAGCAAATAATGGTTACATACAAGGGCAAAGAAATCTCGGAAGAACTTCTAGGAAAAACCTCTGTCGAGAAATATTCAAATGTAGAGGAAGCAAACAATGCCACCAGAAGGCGCTTCCCGCCTAAGAAGCCTATGAATGTTGAGGAAGCCGAAGTGTTCTTTCAAAAAGTGAAAATGACCGATTATGAGGTGTTACATTTGTATGAGTCTTTTCTCAAGCCTAAGTACAGTAAAAAGGAAGATGATGAAGTTTTCACATCTGAAGAAAGTGAGGAAATACGTGGGGAAATAAGGAAAATGCTCTACGAAACCCACATGGTCCAGCCGGGAGAGGGCACTAGCACCGTTGAGGTGCTATACATGGGACCAAGCGCCAAGCTCCAAAACTGGAAGGCTACGCCATTCCTGATTAGGCGGGTGTCCTGGTAGACCCGTCCTGCCACTTTTTCTACATCCCGAGTTATTTCAGGGTGTAACTCGGATGTTTCCTGTAGTTTCTTGTCTTTAAATTCCCGAACGTGAACCCTGTTATCTTCAAAATTCTAAAAAATAAAATCAATATTTCGTTGCTCATTTTTCTTTTTGATTTTACTATTTTTCTCCTTCATTTCTTCTCTTTAGTTGTAATAATGCAGCTTTAAATAACATGACATGCTTGCGGACTTCATGGCTAGATCCCAAAACGCTGTCAGACTTCGAAATAATGAATCAAGAGTCGAAATGTATAGAAGGTAACTTTAAGGAAATGAAAAAAAGAATTGGAATAACTGAAGGAAAATTGGTTCGCTAATTGGAAAGGTCCATACGTTACAACAAAAGAGTGTGCTATACTCAGGGCACATCCGGGCAGTTGTACCAACAAAGAATGGCCTGCGCTTACAACAAGAAAAGGTGGCCCAGGAATCTTGAAATAGGACAACTGGGGTTAAGACGCATTCTCCTTCATCACCAGGAAGCAAAAGGAAAATTTTCTCCTAATTGGAAGGGTCCATATATAATCCGGAAGATCTTGCCAAGGGGAGCACTGTATCTGAGAGACATCGAAGGAAATGATCCTGAAAAAGTAGTCAATGCAGATGCAGTAAAAAGGTAATATATCTAGACCTCCTATGGCGATGGCTTTTATGCAATTGAGATGACGAAGGCTTTCCTTCCCGCTACCCCAAACACTATCAATCCTTCGTAAACCTTTTGAGCCGGTTACGCTTTTTTGATCACCCTCTTTGGAACCCGAAAGTACCAGTAGAAAAAGAAGAAGAAAAGAAAAGAAAAAGAAAAAGAAAATAAAAGAAAAGAAAAGAAAACGAAAAGGAAAAAAAGAGAAAGAGAAAGAAAAAGAAAAAGAAAAAGGAAAAGAAAACAAAAAGAAAACAAAAACAAAAACAAAAATTATTTCCCTGAACTACGTTTGACTTGATTCCGAAAGGATACGTAGGCAGCCTCTCCCTAAGGTTCAGTCACACCAAAACAAAAATCCCAATTTCCTTCAATAATTGAAACTGGGGCAGATGATATGATGGTTCGGCTATGAATCCGCCGAAACGGTTCCGAAGTTATAGTTCCGCCCAAAATCCTTTTTACCCCAAAGACCTTGTCCAAGTCCTTCTGATCAATTGGCAAAGGCAGGGAAGTGGAAAACATCATTGTTGGAATCCGATGCAATTCAAATTGAGAGAAATAAAATGAGAGAGTCTTATCGGTGAAAACCTTCAGGCACCATAAAGTGATGGTGAGTAGAGAAACTGAAAATGAGAGAGTCTGCTTAGTAAAAACTCGCAAAGAGCACTATTAGGCGACGGTGAGAAGAGAAATGAGAGAGGTCGATTAGCGAAAGCCCGCAAAGGGTGCTATCGGCCGAAAAGAAGGTATCTCACCACTAAAAGAGTCCTGGCAAGGTTCCCTGGTTTTGAAATGCGGATCAATGGGTTCATGAGAAGCTGGAACGTTTGTGTGGGTCAGGCGTCCAGTCCAAGAAGCATGTCATGTTCATTTGAAGCCAACATGCACCCCAGATAAGTCCTTCTGTTTCCCCAAAAGGGATGCTTCTCTTTAAACTTATATGCTTGCCTTTTGCACACTTTTCTTTGAATCCCTTTTGGTTTAACTCTGATTCCGTAACTATTACAAAGAAAGGTGGCAGGACCGGTTTCACAGAGCCCCGCCTGGCAAGAGTCAAAGAAATGCCCAGCCTCAGCGAGTGCGTCAGGCCAATCCTGACTGACCATAGTGGTTGATGCTTTCAGAGCAAAGACATTGGAAAAAAGAGAATCAAAGGCAAGGTCAGAGTAAAGTGAAAAGGCCAAAGCCCACACGTGTGATTCATAATGAAATTCTGAGAGTTGAACCCGGTCTGTTTGATAAAAGATTCACCCTCAAGGCCAACAAGCAGCAAAGTTCTCAACAGAAAGGGGGCCGGGATCAAGCAATTGGGATGATCAAGGCCACAAAACCAACCACTGTTGCAAACTAACAAAGTGTTCTTTGTTGAAAACAGGTTCCATTCAAAGCAATCGTGCAAGAAACAGGCGCAACCCATAAAGAAATGAAATGCGCAAGCGCTGAAATAACTTTGCAGGAGGAAAATGACCAAAAAAGAAGTTTCCCCAAAATTCTTTCATGTGTTTTGCTAAATAAAAAGGAAAATATAAAAAGAAGAAGAAAAGAAGAAAAAAAAAGAAGAAGAAGAAGAAGAAGAAGAAGAAGAAGAAGAAGAAGAAGAAAAGAAATGAAAATGAAAACCCCAAACGAGAAACAAATCATAGTAGCATAGGAGCTTTTTCTTTCCAAATCCCGGCCAAAAAATCGAGGATCTACCGGCCAAAAAACCGAAGAGCTTTTTCTTTCCAAATCCCGACCAAAAAACCGAGGATCTCCCTGGCAAAAACCAAGGAGCTGTTTCTTTCCAAATCCCAGCGAAAAAACCGAGGAGATTTTTCTTTCCAAATCCCGGCCAAAAAACCGAGGATCTCCCGGCCAAAAAACCGAGGAACTTTCTCTTTCCAAATCCCGGCCAAAAAAACCGAGGATCTCCCAGCCAAAAAACCGAGGAGCTTTTTCTTTCCAAATCCCGTCCGAAAAATCGAGGATCTCCCGTCCAAAAAACCGAGGAGCTTTTTCTTTTCAAATCCCGATCAAAAACCGAGGATCTCCCGACCAAAAAACCGAGGAGCTTTTTTCTTTCCAAATCCCGACAAAAAAATCGAGGATCTCCCAGCCAAAAAACTGAAGAGCTTTTTCTTTTCAAATGCCATCCAAAAAGCCGAGGATCTCCCTGGCAAAACCCAATGAGCTTTTTCTTTCCAAATCCCGGCCAAAAAACTGAGGATCTACTTTCTTTCCGTCTCGGCAAAACCCGAGGACCCCTTTTTTCTTTTTTTTTTGGGCATAACCTAGTCATTTTCCAGCATAACCTGGATCCATTCATAAAGATACACGTTGCTAATTTGACTACTTAGATATGTGTCACAACTAAGTCACGAAATTTTCCTAGTGAAAACTGGGTCAGAAAATTTCATTCGTTTGTTTGTTTTGATATCTTAAGCAGGTTGACCTCAATACATAGTATGCGAAGTGACCTATGGAATGAGTCTCAATCCAGAATAATGAAAAGAAGAGAAAAGAACAAAAAAAAAGAAGCAAACTCAAAGTGCTGAGGTGGAGAAGGATACGGACTGCTCAAAATTTGATTTAAGTCACAAGCTTCACATGTCCCGCCTCGATCCAAAACTGAAGAAAGAAGCAGCACCCATAGATAACAAGCATCAAGATTCAGATCAGAGTCCGTATGAAGAACCAACCAAGACCCAAGATCAAGCTTCAGAAGACTTATAGATAGGAATCTTGTAACTCGTAGCTGATAGGTTTATTTAGTTATTTTCATTTTTGATTTTGATGTTGTAACGGGACCACGAACCGGAGCCTCAGATGGAACCTCACTCGACTCTATCATGCTCATCACACACTTCATCACCTCATTCACTTCTGAACTACACGCGACCTGATTCCCTTATAACCCAGGATATGTAGGCTGTCCAATACCAGGACTCGGTTGCGCCTCCTTCTTTTATTTTCTTCCTCTTTTGAATAACGATATGGTCAAAATTAGTCACATAACTCACTTTATCTTTTCCCGAAAATTCTTCGTGTTTCCGAGCAAAGAGGGACAGCTGTAAGCACTTAATTTTTAACTATATTTGGGTTTTCCACTCATTTTTAGTATCTAAATAGTAATCAAGTTTAATCTTGATATTTTAGCCTTTATTTCACTTTTAGTAGGTTTATTTGACAAAATTAAAATTACACTAAGAGAGTCACATTTTAGATAATAATTGTATTTTATTTGCAAAAGAAAAGAAAATTCACAAAAATATATATGTTTCTTCTAATAAGAGTAGTAATTTTATACCCTTTTTAGTAGTTTCTTATTTTGTTTTGCTAGTTTAAAATATTAGTATAGTATTTTTTAATTTTTGGACTTTCTTTTAAAAAAAATACAAAAAAAAAAAGAACCAATGAAAATTGAGACACATAGCCAAAGATTCTTATCCATCCATAATGTAACTAACTCCACAGGTGCACGTATTTTCTAATTCTCCAATTCATTCTTACGTTTTGGATTGACATGCACATTTCCATTTCTTTTTTCTTTTTTTTTAAAACAAAAAAATCCATTCTCACAATCTTCATGTATAGCCCATAAGGGACAAAAAAGAAAAACACCCTCTTAATTTATTTCTTGCTCTCCAAGTTGACAGCGCACACACGCTATATATATCTAGCACATAGAGTTTCAGGGGAACTTTCCTATCGAATAATACACTCTAAATCCCAATCAGCCGCAACTTTCCCGCAAAATCCCTCCATTGATAGCCAAAGCGGAGTGCAGCAACACCTTAGAATCTCACCCAAAACTCCTTTGCAAGTTTTTGCCATGGAATTCTTCTAGGCTAGCAGGGACACGCACAACCACACACGCACAGATACAAATGGGAGGACGACGTTTCCTCTTCAAAACACACCCATAGCTCCCTTATCTTCTTAAACTGAGAAACAACTGCCACATACACGAGGAGTACGCAAAAACATAGAAAATCTGAGGTGCCAACGAGGCCCGTCGTGGAAGTTTGTTGCAATTCCGACGAGCTCCGAAGTCCGGGTGCAGTTCTGGTTGTCGATTTTCTGTTGATTGCAAAATCAGATCCGAATCTCTGTTTATTAAAATCATTGAGGTCTGTTTCTTTCGTTGCTCTATACATGGTCGTTGAATATATGAATGTTCTGTCTCTCTCAAAATTCTATAGTTGGTCGTGAATCTAATGTTTCTAATACCATACCTAGATATAGTTTAATCCATTTCATGTGTGTTTTTAGAGTTATTGAACTAGTGATTTTAATCTGTATTACTACTACTACTCACGTATGGCTAAAGATGAAATGATGAACATGATGAGTATGGTCCTTCCATTGTCCATAGGAAGTGCTTTTAAGGTGCTGCTATTTTAACTTAAAAATGCAAGCTTCCTATTTGATTTCTTGCTTTTGCTGTTATATCCCAATAAATTTTGTTTTGCTGGAATGGATAAGTTTGGAGGTGTGACAGCTCATTTTGAATTTGCTTGTCCGGTTATCTGCTCGTGTCTACTCGAATTTGTTATAGCTGAACATGATGTTGTCATAACATAGATATTGGGTTGCTATTCATCAACTGAACTACGTCAATTTAGATTAAAGGGAATCAACGGCCTGTGCCTATGAGCCGTCAAACTTTTGTTTTGCTTGATTTCAATTTAATACTTTGGGCCTTAGAAGTGTTGGCCAAGGAGCAGCCCTTTTGTGATCTCACAGGGATTCAGATCTTGGGCTCACTTGGAGCCCATCGTTATAACTACCAAGCCTTCAACATTCCTTGAACAAATGGCAGCAGATGAGTTTGTTTGGGCCTAAGTACCAGGCCAGTTTGGTTTACAAAAAAGGCATGCCTCTCATGTGAACTGGACCCATTTTGGGCCTAGGATTGAACTAATAATTGATCCACCAACAATTAAATGGTAGGCTTTGGGCCTTTCAAATTAAGTAGCGGATTCGAGCTAAGGGTTTCTTCAGTAATGGAGATCGCCTTGTTGAGTTCGGACTAAAACTCGGGGCCCGAATTTATAAATATGAATTAATTAGACCCATTTAGAGACAAAAATAAATAGAAAATTATAGTTTGCTTTAGGTTGGCCTTTGAACAATAAAATCAGATGAGCCTCGCCAAACAAAAATATATAAATTACGGGGCCCTCATTAAATGCTTAATTAAAATACTTAGAATCTGGGGCGTGCCGTTTAGCGAATTTCACGGCTCTCCGCAAAGTAATAACACGTTAGTTGCTTTAGGCGCGTTCTTTAATTATTCTACCTTCCTAAATTCGGGTTTGCATTTTATGCAACCCAAATCCACATCCCAAAATATTGAATAAGAATGTGTCGAGGATCCGGGTGCATTTCATGTGACCTGATCCAAAAACACGTTCTTAAATGACGTTCAATTTCTTAAATTAACTAAAAGCGGTTAATAATCTTAAAATTACATTATAGGTCGGAACATGTATAAAAATCAGATTTTAGCCATTTATGATAATTTAAGTGACCGTGCTAGAACCACGGGATCCAAGGTTGCCTAACACCTTCCCTCGGGTCATCAGAATTCCTTATTTAGAATTTCTGGTTCGCAGACTCCAATTGGGAAGTCAAAAATTTCCTCGATTTGGGATTTAAGTTAAACCGGTGACTTGGGACACCAAAAGCCAATTCTTTCCCAAGTGGCGACTCTGAAAATAAATAAATAATCCCATTTCGAATAATGTCACTTTAAATAGAAAAACTCCCTTATACATTACCCTTCGGGGTAGGTGTGTAAAAAGAAGGTGTGACAGGGGATGCGAACTAACCTTCCCCTTTACAAAACTCATGATTTTTCTTTGGATGCAGGCATTCGGACTGCGAAATTCTTAAAACATATTGTACGCCCATGGAACAACAATTGTTCAAGAATACGACTCTCCGAACTATTGCACTTGCCAACATTTGCTATCAGCATGAACCCATAATGTTCCATGTGTCACAATGCTCCCAGTAATCATAACGCCGTAATCTGCTATCAGCTAAGAAAACTCTGCTGTCATTTGTTATTTTATTTCTTGCATAAGGCTACTATTCTGCCTTCCAACCTGCATAAGTCTACCATTCTGCCTTCCGAGATTAAACGCTGTGTTCGTCTGCATCTGCATTACATAAGGCTATCATTCTGCCTTCCAATTTGCATAAGGCTACTATTCTGCCTTCCGAGGTTAAGCTCTACCTCCAACTGCATCTGCATTACATAAAGCTATCATTCTACTTGACAATTTGCATAAGGCTACTATTCTACCTTTCGAGGTTAAGCTCTACCTCCAACTTCATCTGCATTGCATAAAGCTACCATTTTTTCTTCTAATCTTCATAAGGCTGCATTCTGCCTTCCGAGACTAAACGTTGTCTCCGTCTGCATTGCATGGCTGAATGATCGCCACACACTGCATCCTTCATATCTGAAAGATCGCCTCATACTATATCTACATAGGTAAAAGATCGCTACATACTACATTGCACGGTTGAAAGGTTGCCTTATACTGCATTGCACGACAAAAAGATTCTGATATACTACATCTGCACAGATGAAAGATCGCCTCATACTGCATTGCACGACTGAAAGATTGCCTTATACTGCATTGTACTACAGAAATATTGCCACATACTGCATTGTACGACTGAAATACCGTCACATACTACACCTGCATGGCTAAAAGATTGCCACATACTGCATCTTTCATGGGCTGAAATATCGCCAACTCATACAAAGGCGTCATTGTTCGGAGGCATCATCTACATAGCTCGAGAACACCATGTAATGGCTTGAGGATCTCTTTCAAAATTTTGTATATCATTATTCAAAGGCTTCATTGTTCGGAGGCACCATCCTCAAAGCCGAGACCATCATTTCATGGCCTGCAAATCCTTTATCATATACTTCATGGCCTAGGACATCATGGTCTGAGGATGTCATTCTAACCGTCCAAAGACAACATTCATGGTTCAACGGGAATTTGCATCATGTTTAAATTTACGCACAATATATGCTTGTATTGCTTAATTGCAGGTAAACCGGCGAGCAACGGCTATCCCGGCAGGATCGATCCCGCTCCAGCACCCACATCCATATCAAATCTAACCATTCCCGTAAACTGTCTACTCACCCATCCCTACATATTGCTTCCTTTCTTGAAATCGCCTTATTGGTATACTCTGCCGGTGAATACTGAACTACATACGACCTGATTCCTATAAAACTAGGGATATGAAGGTAGCTCAGAAGCCGGGGTACGGCCTAAATATTCCCAAAATATTTTGCTCGGTCAAAATTGGCCATCGTTCTTTACCCGATAACTATTTCATCCTTCCCGGGTAAAGAGGGGCAGTTGTTGATACCCAATTTTTCCCTATATATTTTCAATATGCAAAACACCCTCAAAATAATATATATATATATATATATATATATATATATATATATATATATATATATATATATATATATATATATATATATGT
>MU741519.1:2393-50181 GCA_026770625.1 Nicotiana glauca
GACTCTAACAGAAGAGAAGCTACACGAAATGCACCCTTCTCCATGATGTAGAAGACTCAGAAAGAGGGAGGGGTTCACGACAATTTATATACAATTCAACAAATATTAAAGCGGTAAAAACATTTAGCACGTAACGCATGGAACATGTATCAAAACCAAATACAACAATTTAACTGAGCTCGAATTCTTGAACCCTGAACCAGAGATTCTAGGTTCTTGGTCCCCAGCAGAGTCACTAGAGCTGTCACACCTCCTTTTTCCGAGCCTTACTACACCCTGGGGTAGGGTATAATAAAAAAAAGAGTGTTTCCACTTAAAGGACAATCGAAACGGGATTCGTTTATTAAGAAATTCAGAGTCGCCACGTGGGAGATTTATGGTATCCCAAGTCACCGATTTGAATCCCGAATCGAGGAAAGGATTTGACTCTGTTTAACAGTCGCGAACCAGAAATCCGGGTAAGGAATTCTGTTAACCCGGAAGAAGGTGTTAGGCACTCCCGTGTTCCGTGGTTCTAGCACGGTCGCTCAACTGCTATATTTGGCAAAAAATTGATTTAATACATGTTAAGCCTACAGTGCAATTTTAAAGTTATTTACCGCTTTTTGTCAATTATTATTTTTATTTTAAAAAGTAAACGTCGTTTAAGAATGTGTTTTCGAATCACGTCACATGAAATGCACCCGGATCCTCGACACATTCCTATTCAACATTTTTGGATTTGGATTTGGGTCGCATGAAATGCACACCCGAATTTAGGAAGGTAATTTTATTAAAATCGCGTCTAAAGAGACTAACGCGTTGTTATCTTTTGGGAAGGCCGCGAAATTCGCTAGACGGCCCGTCCCGAATACTAAGTGTTTTGAATTAAGTATATAATGAGGGCCCCTCAATTTATATTTTTATTTGGCGAGGCTCGTCTCATTTTATTATTAAAGGCCAACTTAAATTGACTAAATTTTCTATTTAATTTTGTTTCCAAGGAATCCTAACTAATCAAGTACGCTTTTATTTAAAGTGGACAAAGAATTTGGGCTTCGAGTTCAAGTCCACATTTGAACAAAAGGTAACACCTCTTAGCTCAAGTGTGCTACCTAACTCAAAGGCCCAAAAACCATGTTGCACCACTAACCCTATGTCTAATATGCATTCAAGTTCACATGGCCTTACAATGGCAAGGGGACATGTATTAAACTCACTGAGCCGCAATTCCATTCAAACAAACAACTCTGAGATCTCTTCAGATTATTCAAAGCATATTCAACAATTTGTAGTCAAGGAAATGCAATATTCACCTTTCAATTTAATGGAACATTGATAGCTAAAAATCCAGTTTAAGACTCGGATTGTTTTACTTAACCAACTACTAGTGAATTCAGGGGTATTACCAAAGGTTTGATGTCAATAGGGAACCCGATTTTTAACAATACAAATCAACTTAACTATTTTGAATTAACTCAAACTAAATAAGCTGGACTTATTACACTCAATTGATGAACCTTGAAATCTTATTGCACCGTCTGTTTCAACCTCTGTTCCTTTTAGTTTGATCTTCGAATTGACAGAAATATCATACTATCGTGTATCATGATAATCACATTCACACTACTAATTATGTATTCTATTTAAAGTAACCACATGAATCCAGTTCATAGCAATTTATACAGTCTATTTAATACATAACTAGTAAAACTGAAACAATGTTAATGAATTAAATGCTGAATATACAGATCCAGACGTAAACTAAATCAGAATTCAATTTTTTTTCCAATAACTTCATTCTTCATAGACTCGTTTATGCACATTTTCAGCTCATAGTCATCGAATATACAGATGTGTACCTGAGATGAGAAATCCAGAAGAAGAAGAGAGAGTCAGCAGTATTTTTGTTGGAAAATTATCCAAAACACAGCAACAACACATACAACAGCAGCAACCAGTAATAGGAATAATTTTAAACCCAAATTATGCAGGAAATTTCCACAGGAAAACAACCACAACAGTAGATGATTTAAATGGACTTGAATAACATCACCATGACTTAACAAACACCCAAATTCTTTCACAATTCAGCTTAACTATTTTTGAACAGTTACTAATATAACATTGAGTAAAATCTGCTCAAACAGACCTCAACTATCAGTGAAACAGTAATTTTTTAGTTTGTTTTTTTTTTCCAGAGATTTTTCTAATGTTTTCCGGATTTTGGTAGATAAAAATTAAAAAAATAAAATCTGAATTCAAAGGGAATTTTGGGGGAAATTTTTGGAGGATCTCAAAACTTGTGAAAGAAGGTATTTCAATGCCTATTTATAGAAAACTTTAAGATGCATTTCAGATTTTATTTTTAGCTCATTAGTCCCTCTTTATTTTTTTTTAAAACATCTAATTTTTAACTTGTTGCACAAGTAAGTGCAGCTATTTATTTAAAATATACACTACAGCCGACCCTAGAAGGTTCTATTTCCTTAAAATCCCTGTTATACCCCTACTTCATTTCAATTTTTACCATTTTAATAATCCTACCATTTTTCTATGCCCAAATTACCCCTGAAGTTCCCTATAATTACTACTAAACCTACCCCTGACCCCTGAACTGTTATTCTGCGATTTTGCATAAGCTGATTAATAATAACTAATTTTACTAATCACTAATTAAGGATTATTGATTAAACTACTATTGATTTTCAGCTATAACCAATCTTCAATTAGTCAGAAATTATTTAGAATACTAAAACTAAGACTAAAAATCAAGAATTGAAACCACATTGATACTGATTATTACAAAACAAGCTTTAAACAAACGAAAAATCATTCAGAAATAATTATCCAAATCAATCAAACATTAATGAATTTTGACAGGATGAAGCATGAATTGACTAAAGTCCAAAAGTAAATTGGTCAATCAAAACTAAAAAAATTATTTATCAGAAGAAAGAAAAAATAAATAGAAAGAAAAACTCACTGATTAACCCAGATCGAATGCCTATCCGCGTTAGGGTTCTTCAATTACTAAGCTTAGAGCTGAGGGAATTTTGCATGTCTTGAAAGATTTCGATTCATTACGAGCGGGCTTAGGTGTAAATTTGGGAATGGTTTGAGCTGTGCCGCCATCGAAGGAACCCATGGCGGCGCCTAGGGTTCGTTATTTTTGGAACTTTTGGCTATGATTCAATGGATTTCGGGTGTGAATATAGAGAGAGGAGGGAGGGAAGAGTCTATGGTGAGAAGTTGGGCGAGTTTGGACAGTATCGCCGCCGTGGGCGGCAGAGACGGCGACGGTGACAATAAATCGAATATTCGAAACAATCCAGTGGGATTCAAAGGGAAATAGTAGGATATTTGTGATGAGGGCATTGAGGCGGTTTCAGGGTATAAATTTGGAAGTCATCGGCGGTGGTGGCGATTTCTCCGGTGACGGCGGCGACGGTGTGACACTGGTACGAGGAAGGTGAGGGACTATCTCTGATTTTAGGGTTGATAGTTTTGTGTTTTTTTATTTAAATGTCCAATATCATATGGACCGTTGGATGAAAGTGATTTAACGGCTCAGATGATTTGGCCCCAATACGGCGCCGTTTTGAGCAAAAGGGGGCAGGCCGGGTTAATCAACGTTTGGGCTGGACCGGTAAAATGGGTTTGTTTGGGCTAATGAATTAAACTTTCGCCCAGTTCAGATTTTCCTAGCCTTCTTTTCTTTCTTTTTTTAATTGTTTCTCTTATTTAATTTGCTATTGTTTATTACTATTATTTTTTTATATATATTTTCACTTTGTATTTTCTGATTTTGTGAAAAATTAAAACAAAGCCTAATTAACTACTAATATTATCAAAAATGCGACAGTTAAAATGGCCTAAGACTATTATTATTATTATTTTATTATGAATTAAAACCTACTTGACACTAAAATGTAAAATTAAATTCCTAAATGCTAATATATATTTTTTTGTATTTTTAATGTGAATTATTATGCAACTAATTAACACAAAAATGCCACAAAAATTAAAATTATTTTGTTTGAATTTTTGTTTTTTAGGAATAATTTGCTTAGGTCAAAAAACACGTGCTCACAGATAACGGTACACTGTGAAGACAAACGATCTCGCGAATATATATCTCAACCAACCGCTCTGAGGAATATGTAATTACCACTAGAATGAAATGTGCCGACTTGGTCAACTTGTCTACGATGACCCATACTGCGTTGAATTTCTTCAAAGTCTGTGGGAGCCCAAAAACAAAATCCATGGTAATATGCTCCCACTTCTACTCAGGAATATTAAGCTTCTAAAGCAAAATGCTAGGCCTCTTATGCTCGTACTTTACATGCTGACAATTCAAATATTGAGCCACATATGCAACTATATCCTTCTTCATTATTCTCCACCAATAATGCTGCTGCAAATTATGATGCATCTTGGTGGAACCCAGATGAATAGAATACCGCGAACTGTGGGACTCCTCAATAATCAACTCACGAAGCCCATCCACATTGGGCACACAAATTCGACCCTACATCCGCAATACCCCATCATCTCTGATAGTAGCATGCTTGGCACCACCGTGCCGCACCGTGTCCTTATGGACGAGAAAATTGGGGTCGTCATACTAATGCTATCTGATGTGCTCATACAAAGAAGACTGAAAGACCGCGCAATCTAGAACATGACTGGGCTCTGAAACATCTAACCTCCTAAACTGATTGGCCAAAGCCTGAACATCTGATGCAAGTAGTCTCTCATCAACCCAAATATATGCAAGGCTACCCTTACTCACAACTTTTCTACTCAAGGCATCGTCCACCAAATTGGCCTTCTCGAGATGATAAAAAATGGTGATACCATAGTCTTTCAACAGCTTCAACCACCTCCTCTGCCTCAAGTTGAGATCCTTTTGCTTGTACAAATATTGTATACTCCAATGATCAGTGAACACCTCACATCACACGCCATAGATGTAATGCCTCCAAATCTTCAGTACATGAACAATGACTGCCAACTCTAGGTAATAAACAGGGTAATTCTTCTCATGAACCTTCAACTTCCGCGATGCGTATGCGATCACTCTGCCATCCTACATCAATACTGCACCGAGCTCAATACGCGATGCATCACAATACACCACGTAGGATCCTGAACCTGTGGGCAACACCAACACTGGTGCCATATTCAAAGTGGTCTTGAGCTTCTAAAATCTCAACTCACACTCATCGGACCACCTGAATGGAGCACCCTTCTAGGTCAATCTAGTCAATGAGGCTGTTATGGATGAAAACCCATCCACGAAATAACCCGCCTAACCCAAAAAATTCTAAATCTTTGTATCTGAAGTAGGTCTAGACCAGTCCTGAACCTCGTCAATCTTCTTAGAATCTACTTTAATGCCCTCAACTGATACAACATTCCCCAAAAAGGTGAATGAGTCCAACCAAAACTCACACTTTGAAAACATGGCATATAACTGACTATCTCTCATATTCTGAGGTACAGCTCAAAGATGTTGTTCATGCTCCTCTCAAAAAAGTGAGTAGATAAAGATATAACCAATGGATACGATCAGAAAAGAATCAAAATAGGACTTAAAGACCCGGTTCATCAAATCCATAAATGTAGCTGGGGCATTTATCAACCCACATGACGTCATTAGGCACCCATAATGCTCACAGCGAGTCCTAAAAGCAGTCTTAGGGACATCCGATGCCCTAATCTCCAACCGATGGTAGCCAGATCTTAGAAAACACTTTGGCACCCTGAATCTGGTCAAATAAGTCATCAATCCACGACAACGAATATTTGTTCTTGATAGTGACTTTGTTTATCTTTCGATAGTCTATACACATCCTCATCGAACCATACTTCTTCTTCACAAATAACACATGTCACCACAATGCGAGACACTAGGTCTAATGAATCCCTTATCAAGAAAATATTGCAACTACTCCTTCAGTTCCTTTAACTACGGCGGTGCCATACTGTATCGTGGGATAGAAATAGTTAAGTGCCTAAAGCCAAGTCAATATAAAAGCTAATATATCTGTTGGGTAGGATCCCCGATAGATCTATAGGAAACACCTCTAAAAACTCACGAACAAGTGTACCGAATCCATGGAAGAACTTACACACTAGAATCGCAAATATAGGCCAAATAAGCTAAACATCCCTTCTCGACATGCGTCGAGCGTTCACATAAGAAATAGCCTTGCTGGTAGAATGGCTTGGAGTCCCTCTCCACTCTAATCGAGGCCACTCCAGCATGGCTAAGGTTATAATCTTGGCATGATAGTTCAATATAGCATGATACAGTGATAGCCAATCCATTCCCAAAATAATATCAAAGTCCACCATATCAAGAAGTAGGAGATCTACTCTAGTCTCAAGACTCCCAATATTAATCACACACGAGTGATAAACACGATCTACAATAATAGAATCTCCCACATGTGTAGACACATACACAAGAGAACTTAAAGAATCATGAGGCACAACCAGATATGAAGCAAAATATGATAACACATATGAATAAGTAGAGCCCAGATCAAATAGAACTAAAGCATATCTATGGAAAAATGAAACAATACATGTGATAACGACATCAGAAGACTCAAACTCAGGTCTAGCCGCGAATGCATAAAATAGGGACTGGTCCCTACCACTCTAACCTCCGCCCCTTGGACAGTTTCTAGCTAGCTGGCCTCCACCTCTAATGGCTTAACCTCCACCTCTAATGGCCTAACCTCCACCTCTAGCATCCGGAACCTTGCTTCTAGCTGGCTGAGCGGATGGTAAAGCAACCACTGCTAGAATCATGGCACGAGAACCCTACTGGTTCATGTCGCCTTATGATTTGGGGCAAAATCTAGAAAGGTTTCTTGGATCTCCACAAGTATAACAAGCTATCGGCTGCTATGACTTCTGACCCTAGAACTAGCCCTTTCGACCTGGATAACCACTTTGCTTACTCTGGATTGGAGGTGAACTAATAGGAGCTGGTGGTGCACTGTTGGCTGGCTACTCAGGATGAGATCATAAGGACCACGACTACCCGAAGCACTGTGGGATACCTGAAGTGCTGATTGAAATGGCCTAGGAGGATGGCCTCTACCAAAAGTACACCTGCCTCCAAACATGGCACTACTGAAATCACTGAAATGACGAGGCCTCTTATCAGATACCAACCCCCTCTCCTGACCACGAACCATGTCGATCCGTCTAGCAATCTCTACGGCACTCTGAAATGAAATATCATCTCTTGTCTCCCTGGCCATCTGTAGCCTAATAGTGAAAGTGAGCTTATCAATGAATCTCCTCACTCTCTCCCTCTCAGTAAGGAGCAAGATAATACATAGAAATATAGTTCCACAAATCGAGTCTCATATTGGGTAACGATCATGCTACCCTGTTAAAGACGCTCAAACCACCTGTATTAGTCCTCTCCCAGAATGAAAGGAATGAACTTATCTGGAAATAGATGTGAAAATTGATCCCAAGTAAGTGGCGGTGAGCCAGCAGGTCTAGTCAACACATAATCTCTCCACCATCTCTTGGCATACCTGGTCATCTGAAACACTACAAAATTGACCCCATTGATGTCAACAATACCCATGTTGCGCAACACCTAGGGGCAATGGTCCAAGTAATCCTATGGGTCCTCATAAGGTGCACTGTTGAAATGAACAGGGAAGATCTTGGTAAACTTATCCAGCCTCAACAAGGCCTCAAAAGACATAACGGGCCTATCCCCGACATGTGCCGCAACTACTGGCTGAACTACCCCAACTGGCCGAGCTCTGGAGTCTGATATATGGGAGCCACCTGCTTTAGACTGTGAGTAGCGGGAGTCTTTGCTCCTCTCCCAGCCCGAGAGACGGATGGTGCCATTGGAAATGCACTAGTCTGGGCCACATTCTCCATAAGGCCAACCAAACACCCTAAAGCATCCTAAAGTACTGGAGTGGCTAGGAATCCCTCCACGACCTGAGATGGTACGGTCTGAGATGGGACCTCCTCCTCATGATCAATATTAGGTTCCATTGCGGGTGCTATTTCTCGAGCTCTAGGCTGAGCTATGCCTCTACCTCGACCTTTGGCTCGACCTCGGCTTCTGCCCCTAGTAGTAGCTGCCACAAAAGGCTCTAGCTGCAGATGATGTGCGTGTTCTCTCTATCTGCTAGATAACAAGAATAGAATGGCTCAATCATCAATGATAGAATAAAATTGCACGATAGAGAAAGAAAAAGTGGAATTTTTCCTAAAACTCCATAGTATCTGGAAGATAAGTATAGACGTCTCCATACTGATCCTACAGACTCTACTAAGATTGCTTGTGTCTCTGATACCTAGGTGACCTAGTGCTTTGATACCAACTTGTCAGGACTCAAAATCCCAACCTCGGGGTCATGATGGCACATAACATCCACTTGCTAGGCAAACCTACGTAAGATAATTAAATAGCTAACTTTAAACAGTTAAAAATAGAATGATGATATACAACGAGAAATAAAAATCCAATCTGATACAGTACTGCTATAAGTCATGTGATAATTTCTACTCCCAAAGATCTAGAGTCACGAGTACACGAGCGATTAGAAATCTATAAGCAAAGTCTGAAATAAATACTCTTTCGAAGGAAATGAACAATAAAAGTGGGAAAGAGGAAGGGGACTTCAAGGTCTGCTGACGCCAGTAGTTCTACCTCAAGTCTTCGTAAGTAGTGATCCAAGCTGACACACCTCATGCACTGCAGGCATCGATACCAATAGCTACATAAGAAGTGCAGAAGTATAGTATGAGTACAACCGACCTAATGTACTCTGTAAGTGTCGAGCCAAACCTCGATGAGATAGTGATGAGGCTATGAAAGGACACCTATGTAAATAACCTGTACAAGAAAATATATAAAGAATCAATAATAATAGAGGATGGTAATGTATAAAGTGGGAGGGGACATGCAAATTGTAGCAAATATAACAGCTACGACCGTGCAAATGTAAGAACGAATAAATGAGATAAATGGCATGGCATCACCCTTCGTTCTTTTACTCTCTTCCTCGCTATGTGGTAATAAATAAATAAAATAAATGGCATGGGATCACCCTTCGTTCTTTACTCTCTTCCTCACCATGTGATAATGAATAAATGAATTCAAGAAATAAATATTGCGGAAAATATATTTAACGTCAAATATGGTGTCGAGATACCGAACTGCAACTTCCAAAAATATTCAACAACTATGAAATAAGCAATAATTATGAAACAAACGAAGTAATAACCGAACCTAAGCATGGATATCATAGCTAACAATGTGATAACACAAAGAAATAAGTTCCACCCGCATGCTTTAACCCAATTACAACGTATAAGTACTTGGCACCTTACATATACATTTTTCCCATACACAAACATTTAGCAAAAAGACTAACAAGTCCTAATCCCTCAGGTCAAGGTTAACCATGATACTTACCTCGCTCCGCAATCAAATCAAAGCTCAACCGGGGCCTTTCCTCTACGATTCTCCTCCAAACCTATTGAATATAACCAAATATATTTCAAACATTTCAAAATAAGATTTAGAATCTACCTACGAGTAAAAAATATTAAATATTTAATGATATTGGAAAAAGTCAGCAAAAGTCAATCCCGTGCTCGCTTGGTCAAAACCTAAGATTCGAACCAAACCTCAATTACACATTCACCCCGAGACCGATTATGTGATTAGTTTCAAAATGCGACTTCAATTTGAGGTCTAAATCTCAATTTCTCAAAATTTCCAATTTCTACATAATCCCTAATTTCTACTATGAAAGAGCATAGATTAAATATTAGAAATTAATGGGTGTTTATGAGAATGGAAGAAATAGGTTAAAAGTTACTAACCTATGAAGTTGGAATGAAAAACCTCTTCAAAATCGCCTCTAGGTCGAGCTCAAACTTGAAATTGGTGAAAAATGGGATAAATCCCGACTTTTGGAGGTTTAAATCACTGGCATCAGGTCTTCATCTCGTTCATGAAGGACCTGACGTGATCACGAAGCAATGCGACCCAAATAGCCTTTGTGTTTGCGAGATGCTCGTCGTGTCCGTGATGGATCTTCCCCCTAGCCTTCGCTTTCGTGACCCTTGGATCGCATTTGCGAAGGGTGATCCCACCACTATTTGCATTCTCATAGAAGAATTCCCATGCCAACCCATGATCGCGAGTGTGGATTTGTGATCACGCAGAGCAAAGCAATAGACACCAGAGATTTTTAAAACCAGCAATCCTTCTAAGTCAGAAATGGTCTGTAGCCTATCCAAAACTCACCCGAGCCCCTCGGGCTCCAAAGTAAACATGCACACAAGTGAAATAAAATCATATGAACTCTTTTGTGCGTTCAAAACACTAAAATAATACCTAGAACCACGAATATGACATCAAAATGTATGAAATTTTAACTGAAACTTAAGATTTTCAAATTTACAACCGGACATCCGAATCACGTCAAATAAACACCGTTTTGCACAAAATTTGGTAGACAAGTCACAAAAAGTGAAATGGACTTATTCCAAGTTCCGTAACAAAAATCCGAACCTGGTAGCAACAAAATCAACCTACGGTTAAACTTGAAAATTCTTTAAACCTTCAAATTACTAGTTTTCAATAAATCATGTTAAATCAAGTTAAGGACTTCCAAATTCAGTAACGGGTATACATCCAAGTTCCAAATCACAATACGGACCCATCAGAATCGTCAAAACACTAACTCGAGTCCGTTTACACAAAGTGTTGACTGTAGTCAACTCAAATAATTTTTAAAGCTAAAATTCATATTTTCTTTAATATTTCACATAATATTTTTTTCAGAAAAAGATATGGACTATGCACGTAAATCGAGGAAGGCTAAGTGGTGCTATTCAAGGTCTCAGAATACAAAAATGAATGTTAAAACTAAAAATGACCTACCGAGTCATCACAACTTTAGATAAGCGTAGCTCCTGTATGTAAGGTTTATGGGGTGATCTACCTATCAAATTAAATCTATTTGACTTTAGTTTTCAACATCGCAAACCATTATACGCATTTTACTACGGACATGTAAGTAGTTTCCAAGTTGTAGCAGTGGACATATGGCACCTTCTAGAGTGACCTTATATAAAACCACAAAACTCAATCTTTTAGCTCATTATTTTTTATCTTTCTCAATAGTCGTTCGACCTAGAAACCCTAATATCTCTCTCCATCATCATGATCTCTAAGAATTGAAGTTCTCTTGTGGTGTAACCAGCTAAGATGTCATGAGCCAAAATTCACTATAAGCTATGATGACACCTAAAACCGCCGTCAGGCAAGACAATAGTGATTAAATAACTTAGAATCATAAATCCCGTTTAATAAATAGAGTGAAATCTAGTACTCGTAGGAAACCCGTGATTTTATTTTCCAATTTCCGTATAGAATATAAAAATAACAATGTGAAATGATAATAACTACATGAACTAGAATAATGAACATCTAGTAGGAACTCCCAAAATCCGCTGTCACAAATGCATGAGCATCTACTAGAAGGTACAATAATAATACATCCTCTGTCTAGAATACAAATTAGGTAGAAAAATTTAAGCAGTTCTGATAGAAACTCCGTTTCCCGAGGATCATAATATGGGATGCAACTCACTGTAAAGTTTCCACAAGCATCTGCACCCAAAAGACCACCAGAAATATATACATACACAATAAGTGTAAAACTATAGCATGAGTACGTAAATCAGTGCATACCTAGTAAGTGTCTAGCCTAACCCTGGAGAAGTAGTGATGAGGGGTCGACATTGACACTTACTAGTGGTCCAAATAAATCAAGTACAACAGAAGTAAACAAGTATGAGGCATAGTAAATAAACAGTGTAAACAAATTCAAACATGTGGTACGATCCTCTTCTGAACATCAGACACAAGCTCTCAATTATCAGTTACCTCCTCATCCGAAGTATATATAAAATGGACCTCACCAGATAGGCCGTCACAACTAAAATAAGGAAAACACACGAATGCGCTGGTTTCTTGCCAAATATTATATACGATGTTGTCGAGGCGAACATCCCGATCCCATAAGAGTATTTTATAAAAATACCAATGAAAACGGCCCAATTCTATAAGAATATTGTACTGCCGAGGCTAATGGCCCCATCCCATAAGAGTATTTTATAGAAATGCCGAGGAGAATGGTCCGATCCCATACGAATGTGGTACTACCGAGGCGAACGACCCGATCCCATAAGAGTGTAGTACTGCCGAGGTGAACGACTCAATCTTATAATAATATGGTACTCCCGAGGCGAACGACCTGATCCTATAAGAATATGAAGCTTTAAGAGGTCCTTGACCCTACTCACAAATAAATGTGTGAATTATGAACTTAGAGAAAAGCTTTGCGATGAAAACGCACAATGCGGGAGCGGTTCATAAGGGAAGCACAAGTTATTCCGTGGATTATCAAGTTGCTCGTTACATCTCTAAAATAGTGAGTCTATCACCCTATGCAATTCAAGTCTCAAGTTGTAACGCAAAATAAAGGAATTAAACGAGCAAAGATAACTCAAATTTTACAATTATAGCATGACGTGAACCTAAGTCTACCTAGACATAATCAGGAATTATAGCATACGCGCGGACACTCATCACCTCATACGGGCATAGCTTCCACAACATGTAGCACATAAGAATATAACACCTATGGAAAAAATTTCCCCTTACAGGGTTAGACAAGAGACTTGCCTCGCTCCGAATTTCATAACCGGCTCCAATGCCTCTCTAACACCTCGAACCAAAAGCCCATCAATACGAAACTAGTCAAACAATTGGGAAAACCAATAAAAATATACTCCAATATCATAATTAACTAATTTATAACAATTCCCAACTTCTCTCGAAAAGTCAACAAAGTCAATCCTCGAGACACGTGCTCGGCTTTCGAAATTTTTTGAATATAAACATTACCCATAACATTACGAACTCAAATATATAGTTTATTCCCAATTCCATGTCCAAAATCATGGTAAAACCTCAAAATTATCAATTCTAGGTTTCTCCTTAATTTCCCTAATTTCCATGTTAAAAACCTTTATAAAATCCAAGTATTCAACTTGTAATAGGAGAAAAATCACTTACCTTGAGTTGCTCGCTGAAACATTCCTCAAAATAGCACCCCAAATTTGTCCATCCAAGTGAGAAATGAGAGAAATGAGAGCTAAGTCTCGATTTAAAAGAACCCTTCTGCCCAACGACTTTCGCACCAGCGGACATCCAGCCGCACCTGCGACGTCGCTTCTGCTCTTCATCAGACCAAGGCCCCTTCCTACTTCTGCGACCAACAGTCCACACATGCGAGCTCGCAGGTGCGAAAATTCCGTTGCACCTGCGCAACCACAACATCTAACCCAGGACCACTTATGCGACGTCGTAGGTGTGGAATCTTCCTCACACCTGTGCTCCCAGACCTCCTTTACGAAATTCGCCCCTGCGATGGCACCCTACGCATCTACGTGACCGCACCTACAGCTACTCCTTCTGCGGGTGTGATGACACCAGACTTCAGTAGCAACATCATGTCCCAAATTCCAAATTTCAATCTGTTTTCAATTCATTTCAAACCCCAGGCCCTAGGGACCCTATCCAAATGTACTAACACAACCCAAAACACAATACGGACTTAGTCAAAGCCTCTAATCATGCCAAACGACATCAAAACTATAAATTGGCGATCAAAATCTTTCTTTAAACTTTCAAACATTCAAACTTCGCCGAACGCGTCCGAATTATACTTAAACATCCTGGAATGATTCCAAACTTTTGCGTGCAAGTCACAAATCATGACACGAACCTATTCTAAGGCTCGGAACTCCAAACGGACATCGAAAACACCAAAATTCATTTCAAATCAAACTTTAAAAATTCTTAAACTTCCAAGCCAACCTCCATAATAGACGCCGAAATGCTCCCGGATCACCCGATACTCAACCCGAACATACACCTAAGTCTGAAATTATCATACTAACCTATTGGATCCTTCAAATCCCAATTCTGAGGTCGTTCACTCAAAAGTCAAACCTTAGCCAACTCTTCCAACTTAAAGCTTCCGAATTGAGAATTTTTCCTTCCGAAACCACTCCGAACTTTCCAAAAGTTAATTCCGACCACACGTACAAGTCAAATATGAAGTGAAACTACTCGAGGCCTTAAACCGGCGAATGATGCGCTAGATCTCAAAACGACCGTTCGGGTCATTATTCAAGAGCCCTAATATTCTTCTCCATCATCAAGATCTCTAAGAAGTGAAGTTCTCTTGTGGTGTAAGTAAAACATCTGATTTGGGAATACAATTGGGCATATTGTCTTGGCTGTATATGGTGTAAATCCTTTCTATATTTCATCCTTTCATTCAAAATGTCCCATATAAGGAAGTAATATTCCTCCAAATTGTTTCTTATCTAGAGATCATAAAATCTCATCCTCATCCTTCCGTGGTTGTAGAAATTTGCTCGGTTCTTGTAAGCCCGGGGAAAGGGGACTCGTTTCTCCTTTAATCAAGGTATGGAATCCTTTGCAATCTTTGTAGAAGAGTTTGTAAGAGAGATGTTGGTATGTTGTCGAATAGGACTCACGGGATGGTGGACCTTCTTATCGTATACCTAACATTCAAAGGTTCCCCTCATTGGCATCACTCTCATCATGTTGGGCCTTCATATGAGGTTATAGACCCCTCACCCTTAAGTCGAGATGTTATGTCCTTTAATTCAAGACGTTCATGTTATATGTGTTAGTTAGTTCCTCTATAAGTCTGAGCGGCTATGCAGTCTTGCTTAATGATTTCATAAATTATTTACTAAGAATATTACTATTTACTTTTATGTA
Source organism: Nicotiana glauca (assembly GCA_026770625.1). Lineage (NCBI taxonomy): Eukaryota > Viridiplantae > Streptophyta > Magnoliopsida > Solanales > Solanaceae > Nicotiana > Nicotiana glauca. Next base: position 17,278 of record MU741519.1, read on the forward strand.
CCTATGATATACGGAGAATATGACAAGGCTATATCCCACAAGGGTTATATGTATATATATATATATACGGGGAATGGAAAGGTCGTGCCTCGCATGGGAACGTTTTCACATATTATATGCCCTACGTGGCTCACTATATTCTAGAACTAAAAAATACCTACATTTCACGACCCCAAATCATGTGACTAGCACTTGGTACACTACTTAACCCGGGTGAACCAACACATACTAGAATATCCATCTATATGCCTAATAGATGCATGCAGAAGTCTTTTTGAAAATATAGTCATTTCAAATGATTAAAATCATATATGAAGTATAATCTTTAAATATATCATTTTCTGTAATTTAAAACACATAAGGGTAACAATGTCTTTTTGATTTCATGCTATATGAATAACTATCAATTACAATCCCAAAAGAATACTAATAGTCTACGGAATTTCTAAGACATGAGAATACAATAAATACTTGGGACAATCCCAACTAACAGAGAGTAAGATCAACATGAATGCTATCACAGAACAGTCGTGGTGCCTTACTATACACCTCGGAAAGAGAGCCATCCTAGCCTCTTCTGCTCATCACTTACCACACCTTATTCTGAAACATGTAAAGTAAGTGGGACCCTAGGAAAGGGCCCTTAAGGGCATAGTGCATCATGACGATACTCAGTAAGTGTTATAGACTCTCTATAACTAAAGTTCCTGGGTAATGCTTTACAAAAATAATAAAACCAACATTTGATATAAAATGATAACAATTATATCAATTCATGCTCTTTATCATTTTAAATGAAAAGACTAGAAAAATGTCAATAATGATACAAACTTTTAAAATTTTAAATCAACCTATGATTCTAATAAAAATCATGAAAACCTATTTCAATTTCATTAAGTCATTGAAATCATTTTCGGCTCCTTAAACCTAAACATAACAAAATTATCTTTTACCTTTTCACTGGAAGGTCTCGCTAATTATTCTCTTAAGCTCGAATTAGGCTTAGTCTTGATATATGTTACGACAAAAAAAAAAATTCTTTTTAACACCCGAACGCCATGGCATGAAGCAATGTCACATAACAAATCATGTATTAAGTTTATACTCTTAACACGGTGATATATATATGTTGATGGTTCAATGGCCAACGATTATGCCAGGCATACGCTCGTCCAAGCACATGGACCAGCTAGACAAATAAATTTTTAAGATAAATTTTGAAAAGTAAGCATTAAAGCTTAAAATATTACATGCCTCGAATTTACAATCCAAGCATCATTTTTGATAAATTAAAACTACGATCTCAGGTCTCATAAAAATAGGTTTAGAATGGTAAAAAAATGCCCAGGTGAATGTTTTTTTTTTAAAATTTTTAACACAAGTCAAACCCGCGGTCAAAGATTGACCCAAAAGGCGAACTCTACTCAACATCTCATAATTTTCGGACCATGACCACCAACAAATTTTCATCGGGAGGATTACGAAATACTATTCAAAATTAAATTTTGATAACGCTTGCCCAGAATTGATGATTTAGGTGGAAGAAATCCAGGGATAGACTTTCTCAATTTCTTAAAATTTCTCCATGTTTCTTCCATAATATTTTTCTCCTAATCACATAATAAACTCAAATAATAGTTTCTAGAATCACACCTTGAGGACTTTTATTGAATATCCCAATTTTTCTCTACTCTTTCCCTTTCTTTTTGTCTCTTTCTTTCTTTTCTCCTACTGCATTTTTGTTTTGCTTATGCGTTTTTGCTTCTGTGCACTCTGCTTCTCCCTTCTTTTTAATGTTTTTTTAATTATCATTATTATTATTTAATGTTTTTGTTTAATTCAATTACTAAATAAATCCTAATTAAATGGTTGGGATTTATGTATTTAATTATATTAAATACTTAAAAGAGGGTGAATGTGAAATGGAGGGAAATAAATTTATTTTGAGTGAAATTTTAAGTTTCCCCCCTTGATGAAGGAACATTGTCCCATATTGGAAGAGGAAGAGGTTTTTATGGGTATATAAGCAATTGCTCTTCTTCTAGCTCTTAAAGATTTGAGAAGAAGGCAAGTCTCGCGCTGTCGTCGTTGTCGCTCGCTTGGCTTCGGATTTGGTCAATTGATTGATTGATTTTTTTGATCAAATTTATTTGTTAATAGTAAAATATTAACAGAAATATTATTAAATATTTATTTTAATAACAGAACATTAATATTAAATCCTCCAATCCATTTTTCTGTTTTGGTAACAGAAAATTAACTACCCTCTTCAATTTTCCCTCTTTATTGTTGAGTAAATAGCCATTTATGTAATGACATTTATGTTGTGGGCGTTTTGTATAAACAACCATTCTGGAGAGTAGCACTTCTTCAGATTTCAGCCCAACTTTGTCTATAAATACAACACTATTCTGCTAAGAATTTCTATACGATATTCTGAGTTTCTTCTCCTTCTTCTACATAGTTTAAACATAAAAAAAAAAAAGCAACAGTAAGTGTGATTTGCTATCAAACTTTGTGTTCGCTGAAAAACTGAGGTTTGAAGTACCACTACACCAGTGTGTAACTCGTTCTATCCTGGGAGGAAATAATTCATAACCTTGGGTACTAGGAGGGGATTAAATTCCTTAAGGAAACTTTGTGAATTCAGTGGGTTCGAATTGGTTTTCTGTTATTTCGTTGTTCATTTCTGTTTATGCTCATTTATATTTCCAGAATTATTTTACAAATACAGTTTACTAACAAGCTTAAGTAATTTAATATATATTTTTTGTATTTGTACTCATTGTTATGGAGAGTAAAACCTTTGTGGTTTTGTACTCTATTAAAATTTATGTGATTTTAACGTTTGTGTCATTCTTTTACAGAAATGACTAATGATAATTGTCACACCTCCTTTTGACATACCTACCACGAAGGATAATGTATAAGGGAGTTTTTTCATTTAAAGTGACATTATTCGAAATGAGATTATTTATTTATTTTTTTAGAGTCGCCACATGGGATAGGATTGGCTTTTGGTTTCCCAAGTCACCGGTTTATCTTGAATCCCAAATCGAGGAAAATTTTCGACTTCCCGATTGGAGTCTGCGAACCATAAATTCTAAGTAAGGAGTCCTGTTGACCCGTGGGAAAGTGTTAGGCACCCCCGGATCCCGTGGTTCTAGCACGGTCGCTCAAACTACTATAAATGGCTAAGTATCTGATTTTAATACATGTTTCAACTTAAAGTGCAATTTAAAGTACTTACCGTTTTTTAAATTAGTTTTTAAGACTTTGCAACATTGTTGAAATACGTCTTGAACCACGTCACATAAATGCACCCGTGGCTTTTGACATATTCCAACGCCGTTGAGATTTGGATTTGGGTCACATAAATGTGCGCCCGAATTTAAGAAGGTAATTTTTATTAAATAACGGGCCTAAAGCGACTAGCGTATTATTAACTTTACGAGAGACCGTGAAATTCGCTAAACGGCACGTCCCGAATTCTAGATATTTTTAATATAAGCATTTAAAGAGGGCCCCGTAATTTGTGTATTTTTTTTGGTGGGGCGCACCTCATTTATATTTTTAAGGGCATCCTAAAGCAACTATGATTTTCTATATAATTGTCTCTAAAATAAATAAAAAAAAGATCCTAATTAATTAACAAGTAAACGTATCATTGCTAGGATATTCAAATAAGTATTGGATTTAAACAAAGGTAGCCTCATTGAGACTTTCAGTGTTTTGGGTCTTCAAATTTGGCCCTAAACAGATTTGGTCCTACTGGTGCACGAAACATTGCCCAGATGTGGGCCTTGTGCAAATAAAAATCTCCCAGACCCCCTAATCACAGGCCGTCCAGTTTAAACAGCTAGTAGACTGAAATTGTCTAGGCTTAGCTATTGTGGGTAAATGAATGATTCAAACAGGTTCAAATCAGTGCATGCTGGCCTTAAATCAGTTTTATATACGTATTCAAATCACGTGGAATTGGAGAATCCAACATCTTGTTTTGCCAATTTTACAGCCAATCGACTAATATGTATTATTATACTTATTTGCAGACTAAACCTAGAAACGAATCAGCAGATGTATGTGACCTTAAGTGAATGTGAGCATACCATTTCTAAATTTAAACATGCCAGAACATTCTGATTAACTAACTTCCTATTCTAAATTTAATCGCCATGGTAAAAAACCAAAAAAAAAAAAACTAAACAACTCTAAACTAGCAATAATTGCTATGGTGAAACAGACCAAAAACTAAACAAATTCCAGTAGTCCTTAATTACAGTCCCAAACAGTCCTGACTCTACGAACAGTCCTAATCAACTTCAGTATAACAGCTACAAACTAATATCAATATACAATCACACATCTCAGTTTTTAAATGAAACTAGATCGTTTTACATGAAGATGCAATAGAATTGTGAACCAGCTAAAATGCAAAGAAGCAGACGAGCAACATTTTATTTCAATCCAAATTTCGAGATCTACGGCAGCGTACTTGGAATTAAGTCACAAGGAGAAGAAAAATAGGAATCAGCAGCAGCAAGTGACAAAACAGCAGTTCAGATCTAAGCTCACAACCCAGCAACCAATTTCAGAATCAGTCCAGAAATCGAAACGTGAAAACACAACACCAATTTTCAACCAAATAGACTCGGATAAATCCAAATTGATCAAAATTAAACCCAGAAAGAACTTCTGAAACTTCCAGCAACTAGAAACACCAAACTAGCTTGAAGAAAACTCAAAAATGACTTGAAGCTTGAATCCAGAACTCTAGGAACTCTCATTCTCAATGGAACAGTAGATATTTTGAAGTAGTCTGTCGTTCCTACTTTTTTTTTTTTTTGGTTTTTTGAAGGTTTGGAATTTGAAATTCAAAAATTAGACTTGAAACTTGTTGAGCAATTTTTTGAGGGAAATTTTCAGATCTTCCCCCTTTTTTTAAATGAATGCATTATGCTTGCTTTTTATAGGCAAGGAAGGGGCAGAAATGTTCTAGAGGTTTTCACTCATTTTCCCCCTTTTTATTTCAGAATTTAGTCATTAACCCCTAAATTTGTGGCTTGTTGCCCAAGTTACTGCATTAAGAATGCAGAAATTTATACTAAGGCCCCCTTCTAGAAGGACCTAGGATATTCTATCTTTGTTTTCTACCTATGGAATACATATACTACCCCCACTTTTATTCTGAAATTACTGACCCTTAACAAACTAACCCATTTTAGGTGCCCAAACTACCCTGAATTGTTCTGAGATTTACTAGACTGGTATTAACTAAATTCCAAGACCCTTTTATCCTAATTTAACACTATCAATTGTAATTAACCTAAATGTATCCGATTCAGCTATAACCAATCATCTTAAACTAAACCTAAACTAATTTAGGACTAACTACTGAACTAAAGGACTTTCTGATTAATAACACTAAACTAAGCTAATTAAAGGCACCTAGTAATTAACAAAAGAAATACTAAACAGCCAGTTAAAATCAGTCGAGCCCAAACAAAGTTGATTAAAAACTATGAAAGCAAAAATTGAACTAATCTAAAACTTAAATGAAGCAGAAACCAACAATTAGGCTTGAATCGAGATGAACCAAACTCGAACAAACATTCCGGAAGAAAAACAAACACCACTTTAGAACACAGAATCAGAACCAAAATCAACCAAAAATGAAAACTAACCTAGAAATTAAATACTACGAGAACAAAATTGATTCAAATAAGAAATGAATAATTAAAATTATACCTAAACATTTAAACTAACAAGAATAGAACAACAGTTAGATTAGGATTAAACTAGACTAAAAATTAAAATCACTCAAAAATTAAAACAAGATTCAATTATCAACAGAAGCACAAATCAAACTAACAAAAACCAAAACTCATGAGAACAAAGAAAAAGAAAATAATAAAAACGAGAAGAAAAATTTACTGACTTCAGACTTCACATGGCTAACCCGTCGAAATTGATTTTCGGTTAATAATATTTGTCTATTTCGTCAAAAATAGGTACATAACATTAAACAAAAATCTATTGACTTCGAAACTTCCCAAACAGACTGAACTTCATGAACCCTAGATTTAAAATTTGAATAGGACCAGTGATATTCGAAGTATTTCAGTTAGGGGTTGGGGATGAGGGATGTCGGGGGAGTATAGGGTATAAATTTGGTGGGATTTGGATGAGTTAACGTTTTGGCCGGATTTTCGATCTAATATTCGAGAGATTTGGTTGCGATTTGAAAGAAATTGAGCTCGGATATGGAGAGAGGAGGTGGAGGAGTATCTATGGTGTTAATTTGGACGGGAACGGAGCCGGCGCCGCCACCGGAGGAGCTGAGGATTTGAGGGCGGTGGCGTTAGTGTTTACATGGAAGTGGGTTGTGACAGAGACAGTGAGGGGTAGGGGGGGTTTCGGACAGTTTTATACCTCAATTGATCCAGTTCCCAGCCGTTGGATCGAAGATCCTCAACTGCTGGGATCGTTTCATGACAGAACGACGTCGTTTTGGTGAGGGGAGGACCGAACCGGGTAGTTTTGGGGTTGGGCCTAGGCTATTTGGACGGGCTTGGGGCTGTGGGCTCGAATTATGGCCCAAACGTGACAGCCTGCTTCTTTTCCAGATTCTTTTATTTGTTTTCTTTCTTTTTCTTTTGCTATCTTTTATTTGATTGAAAAATTTCTAATTTTTATTAAATGTAAGATTAAAATATTGACCCAAATTAACTCTAAAATTATACTAATTAAATTTCAAATGAACTAATTCCTAGTTTAAAAACAACCTAAGGCAAATTAAAAAAATAGAAATGCCAAGAATTATTTTTTGTTATTTTCTTATTTTTGTATTATTGATTTACTAATATAAAATGCTAAAATTTTGAACTTTAATTCTATTTTGTATTTTTTAATTTTAACAGTAAAAACACACACACGAACATGTAATCAAAACAAAAAAAATTATGCAATTAATTCCCTTAAATTCAGATAATAAAAGAAAAATCCTAATTCTAACGAATTTGTAGGAGTAATTAATTCACATGCTCACAATAATGTGAACCAAGCTGTTCCAGTGGTGACTACCAATGCCTTAACAACCCAAATGACACCGGCAGCATACGCACCGGCGGAGAAACCCAAAAAAAATTTCAGGATTGATTTCAGGCGCTGGCAACAAAAGATGTTCTTCTATTTGGCTACTCTAAGTCTCTAGAAGTTCATCAAGGAAGATGTTCCTGTGTTGTCCGATGACACTCCCGAAACTGAATGCTTTCTCGTGATTGAGGCGTGAAAGCATTAGAATTTTTTTGGCAAGAATTATATTCTAAGCGGGCTGGAGGATGCTTTGTATAACGTCTACAGTGGCATGGAAACGGCAAAAGAACTGTAAACTGGTCTTGAAAAGAAATAGAAAATCGAAGATGCAGGGTTGAATAAGTTCATTGCTGTAAAGTTCTTGGACTACAAGATGGTAGATAGCAAGTCTATTATTACCCAAGTCCAGGAATTGCAAGTGATTATTCACAATCTGCTTGCTGAAGGTATAAATCAAATTAATATTGATATTGAAAGTAGTAATCTTAGTATGTTTACTAACAGAAATTTCATTGAAGGTCTTGTCAAATGAAGCATTCCAAGTAGCAGCGACAATTGAGAAGTTGCCTTCTTTGTGGAAGGACTTCAAAAACTACTTGAAACACAAACACAAGGAAATGTCCCTTGAAGATCTCATTATTCGGTTGAGAATCGAAGAGGACAACAAAGCTTCTGAAAAGAGAGGCCGTGGAAACTCAACAATAATGGGAGCAAATATTGTTGAAGAGAACAAAAAGAGGAAGAATGCTTCTGGACCGTAATACAGCCCAAGCAAGAAGTGGTTCAATGGAAACTGCTATAACTAGGGAAAAATCGGACACAAATCTACGGACTGTCGTGCTCCAAAGAAAGACAAGAAGAAGGTTCAAGCAAATATGGTTGAAAAGCATGATGATTTTGATGACTTATGTGCCATTCTTTCTGAATGCAACTTGGTGGGCAATCCTAAAGAGTGGTGGATTGATTCTAGAGTCACTCTCCATGTTTGTGCTGTTAGAGAAACTTTTGCTACTTATGCTCATGTTGGACCCGATGAGACAATTTCTATGGGAAATGCTTCAACGACAAGATTGAAGGATGTGAGAAGATATGTATCAAAACGACTTCCGGCAAAGTGGTGAGTTTGAACAATGTCCTTCATGTTCTCGAGATTAGGAAAAATTTAGTCTCTGCTGGACTTCTTGTCAAGAATGGTTTTAAATGTGTTTTTATTTCCGATAAGGTTGTAATAAGTAAGGACAAAATATTTGTAGGAAAATATTAAATCACTGAGGGTCTTTTCAAGCTGAATGTAATGGTTGATGAAAATAATAATAAAATTTCAGCTTCGTCTTACTTACTTGAGTCAAATGAATTATGACATATATGTTTGGGTCATGTCAATGATAAAACCTTGCGGAAAATAATTAATTTGAAAGTATTGCTTAAGTTTGAATGTGACAAATCAAAATGTCAAGTATGTATGGAATCTAAGTATGTTAAACATCCTTATAAGTCAGTTGAAAGGAATTCAATTCCTTTAGACTTAATTGACACAGATATTTGTGACATGAAGTCAATACCATCTCGCGGTGGAAAGAAGTATTTCATAATTCTTATTAAGAATAGTACTCGATATTGCTATGTTTACTTACTTAATAGTAAAGATGAAGCAATAGACACATTCAAGCAATACAAAAACGAAGTTGAAATGCAACTTAACAAGAAAATCAAAATGATAAGAAGTGATAGGGGTGGTGAATATGAATCTCCTTTTGAACAAATATATTTAGAATATGGAATTATTCATCAAACAAAGGCCCCTTACACACCCTAATCCAATGGGATTGCAGAAAGAAAGAATCATTCATTAAAAGAGATGATGAATGCATTATTGATAAGTTTTGGTTTGCCACAGAACTTGTAGGGGGAAGCCGTTCTTACGGCTAGCCGAATACTAAATTGAGTACCCCATAGCAAAACACAATTCATTCCATGTGGAAAATGGAAAGGAAGGAAGCCCAACTTTAATTATTTTAAAGTGTGGGGGTGTTCGAAAAAAAGTGCAAGTTCCTAAACCCAAAAGGGTAAAAATAGGACCGAAAACCGTTGATTGTGTTTTCATAGGATATGCGACTAATAGTAAAGCATATCGATTTCTGGTTCATAAATCAGAAAATCTTGACATTTATAATAATACGATTATAGAATTAGATAATGTTGAGTTCTTTGAAAATATATATCCGTTTAAAAAGGAATGTGAGTCTATTGGTGAAGGATTTGAACGACCTCGGGAAGAAACAAAAGAAAGTATACTTAACCAGAAGGATCCATGATGTAGTAAATGTCAAAGAACGTCTACTTTATTTGGACCATATTTTGTGACTTTCTTATTGGAAAAGGAGCCTCAAACATTTAAAGAAGCTATATCTTCTTCGGAATTATTATTTTTGAAAGAGGTAGTTAATAGTAAACTAGAATCCATATTGAACAACCATACATGATAATTAGTTGATCTTCCTCCTAGAAATAAACCGTTGGGTTCTAAATGGATCTTTAAGAGGAAGATGAAAGATAATGACACTATTGACAAATTTAAGGCAAGACTTGTGGTCAAAGGGTATAGACAACGAGAAGGTCTTGACTATTTCGACACATACTCTCCAGTAACAAGAATTATGTCCATATGAATGTTAGTAGCATTAGCTGCAGTTTATGGTCTTGTAATTCATCAAATGGATGTTAAGACAGCCTTCTCAAATGAAGAGTTGGAGGAAAAAATTTACATGGAACAACTTGAAGGGTTTGTGGTTCCAAGTAAAGAAACGAAGGTATGTAAACTTGTTAAGTCCCTTTACGGACTAAAACAAGCACCCAAATAATGACATGCGAAATTTGACCAAATAATGTTGTGAAATGGTTTTAATATAAAAGAATGTGATAAATGTGTGTACATTAAATATATTCCAAATCACATAGTCATTGTTTGCTTATATGTGGATGATATGCTGATAATGAGTAATGACATTACCAACATAAATGAAACTAAGCGCATGCTAACTAGCAAGGTCTGGCATTATCACATTCTCATTATATTAAGACAATACTTGAAAAATTCAAGCACTTGGGCTTAAAAGTTAAAAAGACTCCAATTGACGCGAATCTTGCATTAACAAAGAACAAAGGCCAAAGCATATCACAATTGGATTATGCTCATGTGTTGGGTTGCTTAATGTACATCATGAATTGTATACGACCAGATATAGCTTGTACTATAAGTAAATTGAGTCGATATACGAGCAATCCAGGTCAACCTCATTGGATGGACATGAAATGAGTTTTGGGGTATTTAGTACACACCTAGGACTTTACTTTGCACTACAGTAAATATCCTGCGGTCATTGGGGGATACTGTGATGTTAATTGGATCACCGGATCAATTGATTCCAAGTCCACAAGTGGATATGTATTCACTATTGGTGGAGGATCGGTATCTTAGAAGTTTTCGCACTCCACTTTTCTCACAAAATCGGGTTTATGACATTTGGGAGGATAACTCGTTCACTTTTGGGAAATGGGTTTGAATTGAAGAGTCGCAACCTAATGATTAAGTGCATTAGGACACTAAGAGAAACTTTTTTAGAAAATCAGAGATTGGGTAAGGGCTTGAAATTATCCCAAGGGGAAGGTGTTAGGCACCCCATGAAATCCACTAGTGTGGTTCCTGGCCATACTATAATTGTGACTTTAAGTGCAAACAACAACTAGACAAATAGGGCTTCAAATATGATGGGATTTTCACATAATTGTTGCAAGTAATTGAAGTTAAAGAAAAAGCTGAAATTTGAGGGAAAAAAAGAAGTTTTGAAATTCTGAAGGTAATAAAATAAACAAGTAAAGGGAAGGGGGTCCTAGGTTTATAAATAATATGGATCACCCCACACAACACCCAGTAACCGATTATACACGTGGTGTTATCGCGTGGTCATCATATCCATACCTACCCTTTCCCACCCCGTTAAGTTATTAAAGCGCGTAATAGTATCGTTTACTTATTGTATGCTATTACCCGCCCCAATCCTGTCAGTCCCGGAGGCATTTGGGACTACTAATCCTAAAGGGAAGAGGTATGGGGTTTTATAGTTTTAAAAGGACAAACTTCTAAAGCGACAATCAAAAACACATATGACAAGTATGGGGGAAAGAACATAAACAAATAAAGCTCAAACAGGCCTCCCTAGATCAGAGAAAGCATATAGCTTAGCATGTCTTGCACGTACTGATTAGGTCTAATTAAACTTAAAAGCTAAGGCATGCTGATTTATCCCACATTTTCAGATAAAAAGTCGAAAGTAGACATGCCCACTGCTTGTAATTAATAAAGACTGGTGTAGTTTAACATTCATCCTAAGGTTTGCCTAAGTGATAGACGAAAACCTATAGGCATAATATCTACAGATTTCATAAATAAGAATATGAACTAATTACAGATTGATTTAGGAAGAGGTTGGCAGTTTTAACAGGAGAAGTATAAATTCTGCAATTGATAGGCATTGTTTTTACTTATAGGCGAACGGAATGTTTCAGACTTGATAATTAATTCCTATAGGCATGCTTTCTACGCGTTGTTAGTTTTAACCACTTGTGTAGACATAGTGAAGATGCAAAAATCCTATAACATGATATCTAAGTGCGATTGATTATTTAAGACCTATAAACACATTTGTCTAGTGACATATGCATATGCAAGATTCAGAATAGCCTATGGACATATTCTCTAAATGCATGTGCGAGATTCGGTTTTTTAGTAATTACAGACATAGTATCATATGAGAGTGTAGAATTCCTTATAAGCATGGCATATACATGAAAGATGCAAGAGTCTTATAGGCATGATAACTATATGCAATGCATAAGTCTTATATGCATGATAACTATATGAAATGCGGAAATTCTTATAGGCATGATAACTATATAAAATGCATAAGTCTTATAGGCATGATAACTATATGAAATGTGGAAATTTTTCTGGGCATGATAACTATATGAGATGCAGAAATTCTTATAGGCGTGATTGCTAGATGAAAAGTGCAGGAATTAAAGATTCCTATAAGCAAATTATCTACCCATATACATGCATGGTTGCCCTCCCATTTTAACTAGCCATCCTCAATAGTTTTTACAAGTTATTACAGCGTAGAATGGAGAAAAGCAAAATTACATCAGAAATTAAAAGTACAACCAAGGGAGCCTAATTAAGGCTCCTTGTCTGAAACATGAGATGAGCCAACTCCAGGAGATCAACGTTCAAAGACTTTCTCTCATTTGGATGTATCAGAGTTCCCTAAGAGCCTCATATGGACTCCGGACAGTGCTCACACCCAAATGTGTAACCAGATTAGGGTATAGTACAGTGTGGAAGGGCCAGCCCTCAAGTGTCCAAGTTTAGAGGGAACTCAATGTCTCAAGGCCAGGCTCACAGGAGGGGGGGAGGGGGCAGAACTTAGAAGCTAAGAGTGAGTGTAAAAGCACATAGGGAATTCTGAAAAGGGGAAAAGGGAAAAGAATAGTTTAAAATCAGAACACATGAGGGTATAAGGGAGTGGGGAATTTACAAGAACACAAGAAGGGTAGGCTGATGGCATACCTAGCAATGGGATGTGCTGGCATACCCTCCAGCCTATTTTTGAAGTTAAGACCTTATTGATTTGGAACCCAGTTCATGGACAACAACTGTTGTTGCCATGCCCTAAGTCACTATTCACAATCAAATAGAGGTAATGGGATAGGGAGCAAAGATTAACAGTAGACACAGTAAGCATACTAAGTTACATATTGAACTCTACATGGATAGTAAAGTAGACATGCATATAAAGGCTGTAAGTAAACATATTGGGATAATGCTGAAGCTAAAACTAGAACATACCAGTCTCAAGGAAACAAGTAAGAAGAAAGCAGTAGTCTGGTAAAGCCAAAGTGCAAACAGGCAGCCAAAATACTATGAGTTTAGAAGAGAATTGTGAGAATGTAAGTGTGAAGTCTAATTGTGTTAATCGTGTGTGCTTTGTATTAAAGAAGGTCATGTATTTACAATGTAGAAAGTAGGCAGAAATAAGGCAAGAACTAGTTTGAAAACTGATTGTCAATCAATTACACAAGATTTTCCTATAATTAAGGGTTTCAGATTTCAAACGGGTAAAACTAATTACGGAAAAAGATTAATCAAACACTTTTCAAAGTAGTAAATTAGGGGCAAATACATAGAGGTTTATTTAAGACAAGGTCTTGACAGTACACAGTTTTGCAATTTAAGGAAAGAGAATCAATTAACAGCTAAAAAATCAGAAGTCTAACGGTTTTGTATGAATGAACCAAGCCGGAAAGGTAGAAAAGGGTTTTAACTTAAGGAAAATCAGTAACAATCGATTAGACCTATTAAAAGGAATTCTGAATCAATCACAAGTTAGAAAAGCTTTTGAAGAAAGATTCATCACATATAAAAGCATACAGACACATTGAACATGAAAGAAACTTAACATGGCAACCAGTAGAAAAGTCTGGTGTAGAAGAATTTAAAAAGTTCAGAATTGTATGCAAACAAATAAGTTCAAACATAGTTCAGAGACTCAGAGCTTAGTCTGAAAGAGTCAAGGGTTCTAAAATAAAACCCTAGTTCAATCACAGGATCAAACCTCGATAGAACCCCCAAATTCTAGGGTTTCCACCTCGAATCAAATACATAGACGAGGAAGCAAGTAGTCAAAATAGGCTCAGAGATTTCTTTTCAGAAACTCATGAGAACACATGCAAACACAATAGAAGGTTCAAAGCAAATAGAGTTAAGAAACTAATTTGAAGCATAATGAGAGAACAGTCAGGATAGTAGAAGAAACACGTTTAAGAAAAAAAATCATTTCAGAAGAGACTTAAACATGGTTTAGTATGAGAGAAAACAGTAAACGTTTAAGAACACAGTAGAATATATAGTAAAAGAACACAAGAACACAGGAAAAGTATAGCAAAATAACACATAGGAAAACACAAAAAGATAAACATGTGAGAGCATGGTATAGAAACATAGTAGGAAAACGAAATATAGAAAGCACAGAAGAACATATGTGATAGAAAGGAAACATATGAGCACAATATAGACAAATACACACAAAGAAAAGTAAAAGAAAAGTCGGAGAAACATTTTAATTATTTCAGAAAACCCTAAAGCGAAAAAGAAGCAATTTTGAAAGTAATTTTTGAGAGAAAGGTGGGGAAACAGTTTGAAAACTCAAATAGAGCATGGATAAACAACAGATCTAAGAAAAATCGGAGAAAACCTAGAATAGTTAGGATTTCAGAATAACCCTAAAATGCGAAAGGCTTTGAAAAGGTCCGATCTGAGTCGGAGAAGATTAGAATCAGGCTAAGAAGACCAGGACACACCGGAGCGAAGCCAGATATGGCCGTAGAACCTTGGATCGGTGGGGATCTAAACGAACACCTTCGAGGTCAGACCTTGAACCTTCAAGTACTAAGTGTATAAGAGCAATATGAGGTGAATATAAGACTCCTATGGCCAGAGAAGCCATGGATTTCGGTGGTTTCGAGGCGGGAGCGATTAGTGGCGGCTAGGGTTAAGGAAGGTTCGAGAGCATCTGAGAGAGGAGAGGGGTTTCAAGGCGGTGTCTCAGGGGAAATGGATTAAGGTTAGGGGTTTGGGAGATCAAAAAAGTTAAGGGTGAATCATGGCTGTTGATTAAAATGATCAACGGCCTGGATCAAAAGGGGAGCCGGGCGGGTTGGATAAATAGGTCAGGGGTCGGGTTAAATTAGGATTTAGGCTGGTCCATTTGAAATTGAAATTGGGTTAATTGGGGGTGGGGTCAATTTAGGCCAAAATTGAAATGAAATAGGGCTAAATTTTAAATAGCCACTTTTTCCCTTTTTATTTTATAAAAAATAGCTAAATGATTTATGAAAATAAATTAAAGGTGCTAAATTAATTAATAGTATATAAATATTATATTAAAAATACTATAATCAAATTTGTAATTATAAATGCTATTAAATCTTAAAATAGGCTAAAATTGCAATTGTATGCAATTTAGCTTTAAAAATGCCAAATAAATTTATTAAAATGTGCAAAAATCACCTTAGCTATATATTGGTATATATATTAGAATACAATAACTGAATCAACAAAATGATAATTTTTGGGAATAATTATTTATTTACGGGATATGCCGATGGGGATCTTTCAATAACAGACGTGATACTTAGGTTGGGATGGATGGTTAGAGTCTTATAGGGATGCGAGAACTGGAGCGGGATCGCTCCTGCTGAGATGGACATTGCATGCCGGTTTACCTGCAAATAAGCAATGCTAGTGTATATTGTGCAAAAATTTAAACGTGATGCAAGTTCCCGTCGGACCATGAATATTGTCTTCGGACGGTTAGGATGACGTCCTTAGACCATGATGTCCTGGACTATGAAGCATATGATAAAGGATTCGCAGGCTATGAAATGATGCTCTGGGGCTATGAGAATGATGCCTCCGAACTATTATGCCTTTGAATAATGATATGCAAGAGATTAAAAGGGGTCGTTAAGCCATGGTATGGCATTCTCGGGCTATGCGAATGGTGCCTCCTAACAATGATGCCTTTGGATAATTTGGTGATCTTTCAGCCCATGCAATGCAATAGGTGGCGATCTTTCAGCCCATGAAAGCGTAAATAAAGTGGTGATATTTCAACCAGTGCAGGACTTAAATAAAGGTGGCGATCTTTCAGCTGATGGAAGACATAAATAAAGGTGGCGATCTTTCAGCCGATGCAAGATATAAATAAAGGTGGAGATATTTTAGCCATGCATGGGTAAACAAGGTGACGATCTTTCAGCCGATGAGAGTGTAAATAAAGTGGCGATATTTCAGCCGGTGCAAGACATAAATAAAGATGGCGATCTTTCAGCCGATGCAGGACATAAATAAAGGTGGCCATCTTTTCGCCAAGCAAATAGAGGTAGAGCTTAACTTCGGAAGGCAGAATGGTAGCCTTATGCAATGTAGAAAGATGTAGATGGAGACAGAGCTTAGTCTCGAAAGACAGAATGGTAGCCTTATGCAATGCAGGAATGCAGATGGAGACAGAGCTTAGTCTCGAAAGGCAGAATGGTAGCCTTATGTAATGCAAGAAATAAAAGGTGAATAGTAAGAAAATTTCTTAGCTGATAGCTGATTGCGATATTGTGGTGGCTGGGGGTATTGTATGCGGATAGCAATTGTGAACAGGTGTGACAGTTCTGAGAGTCATGTTCCTAAATAGTATGAGTGTATAATATATGATTTTACGACTTGGGTGCCTGCATCCAAAGAAAAATCATGAGTTTTATAAAGGGGAAAGGCTAGTTCGTGTCCCCGCTGCCTTTGCTTGCCCTGTTCGATTTTGGTCTGGTGACACGGTATGTATCATCGGGGTAGTGTTGTTGAACAAAGCGATTTCGATAATAAATATGCATGAATTTGTAAAGATATGACATAAGTATATATTTAAGAAATATTTTTTAGATGAACCGATGATCGTGACGTGGTTCAGGACATCGCGACCTCTCCTGCTTCAGAATTTTGAGGGTTCTCCTCAAAATTCTTCCCCAGTTTAATGGACTGTTGCTTCTGACGGTTGCTTGTGGTGATCAGCTGAAGTTACTTCGAAATTTTGAGGGTCCTCCTCAAAATTCTGCCCCAGTTTCCAATTGCGGGGAAAAATGAAAATTTTATTGAATTGTGACCGAACCTATAAGGTTGCCTATGTATCCCCTCTTAAACGAGAATCAGGTCAGACGTAGTTCAAATTACATCATATGAGGAAATCATAAAGATTAGAACCCGATGAACCATGTATGGACCCTGCCAATTGGGAGAGAATTTCACTTTGGCTTCATCTTTATGCGGGAAAATTTTCTTTTACACCAGCTGCCTCGGTGTAAACCATCTTGGTTTGACTCTCTTGTTGAAGGCTCTGGACATTCTGTTATGATAAAGCTAACTGTGACAAACTGCATGCATTCTTTTACCATTTATAAGAGCCAGCTACTCGTAGCGACCTTTTACCCATTCTGCGTCATCGCGCTCAGTTTCTTGTATGATCCTTAAGGAAGAAATTTTTACTTCGGTGGGAATGACGAATTCCGCACCATATACCAGCATGTAGGGGGTTTCCCCAGTTGATATTCGGACTGTGGTGCGATACCCCAATAGAGCAAACGATAGCATTTCATGCCATTGCTTATGTTTCTCTATCATCTTCCTTAATATCTTCTTGATATTCTTATTGGCGGCTTCTACGACTCCATTCATCTGAGGCCGGTAGCCTGTGGAATTCTTGTGTCTAATTTTGAAGGTTTCACACATAGCTTTCATTAAGTCACTGTTGAGGTTGGAACCGTTATCAGTAATGATTGACTCTGGAATCCCGAATCGGCAAACAATACGGTCACAGACGAAATTTGTCACAACTTTCTTAGTCACTGATTTGTAAGATGTTTCTTCGACCCATTAAGTGAAATAATCAATTGCCACTAGGATGAATTTGTGCCTGTTGGAAGCGGCAGGTTCGATTGGTCCAATAACATCCATTCCCCCACGTGGCGAACAACCATGTTGAGCTTGTTGCATTAAGCTCGTTTGGAGGTACCTTTATCATGTCTGCATGTACCTGAAAACGGTGGCATTTTCAGACATACTGGATGCAGTCTGTCTCCATTGTCATCGAAAAGTTACCAGCAAGGAGGATCTTCTTTGCTAAGACAAAACCGTTCATATGTGGACCACAGGTCCCGGCATGTATTTCCTCTAGCAGTGTGGATGCTTCCCTTGTGTCGACACACCTTAATATTCCCAGATCTAGAGTACTCCTATACAGGATTCCTCTACTGTGAAAGAAATTGTTGGACAACCTTCGAAGTGTACGCTTTTGAGTAGCATTTGCAAGCTCTGGGTATTCTCCTTTTGCTAAATATTCCTTGATGTCATGAAACCAAGGCTTTCCATCTGCTTCCTCTTTGACATGAGCACAGTAAGCTGGCTGATCATGGACCTTCACCAGAATAGGATCAATGAAGTTCATATCTGGATGTTGTATCATAGATGATAAGGTGGACAATGCATCGGCGATCTCAATCTCGATTCTTGGAACATGCAGGAACTCTGTCTTCATGAACCTCTTTCTCAATTCCTGTACATAGTGCAAATAAGGAAGTATCTTGGAATTCTTGGTCGCCCATTCTCCTCGTACCTGATTTATAAGCAGGTCTGAATCCCCGATTACTAGAAACTCTTGGATATTCATGTCAATGTCAATCTTGAGCCCCAATATGCATGCTTCGTACTCGGCCATGTTGTTGGTGCACGGAAACTTGAGTTTGGCAGACACCAGATAATGTTGGCCAGTTTTTGATACTAGGACCGCTCCTATGCCAACTCCTTTGATATTTGCTACTCCATCGAAGAACATCCTCCAACCATCATAAAATTCTGTACTATCTTCTCCTATGAATGATACCTCTTCATCTGGAAAGTACGTTTTCAGGGGTTTGTATTCTTCATCTACAGGGTTTTTAGCAAGGTGATTTTCTAGTGCATGTCCCTTGATTGCTTTCTAAGTCACGTAGATAATGTCGAATTCACTCAAAAGGATTTGCCACTTGGCTAGCTTGCTAGTGGGCATGGGCTTCTGAAAGATGTACTTCAAAGGATCTATCCTAGATATAAGATATGTAGTATAGGCACAGAAGTAGTGCCTCAACTTCTGGGCCACCCAAGTTAGAGCACAGAAGGTGCGTTCCAACAGAGAATACCGGGCCTCGTACGGGGTGAACTTCTTGCTGAGATAATAAATGGCTAGCTCCTTCTTCCCCGTTTCATCATGTTGCCCTAGGACACAACCGAAGGTACCATCTAACACTGTGATATAGAGTAGCAAATGTCTACCTGGCTCAGGTGGGACCAAGACTGGTGCTGTTGATAAGTATTCCTTGATTTTGTCGAAAGCTTTCTGGCAATTCAGCGGTTCATTTGGTGTCGGTATCTTTCTTTAACATTTTGAAGATCGGTTCACAAATAACCGTAGATTGGGCTATGAACCGGATGATGTAGTTAAGTCTCCCCAAGAAACTCATTACATCCTTCTTGTTCTTTGGCGGTGGAAAGTGTTTAATGAATATGATATTTGATGGATCTAGTTCTATTCCGCGACAACTCACAATAAACCCAAGCAATTTTCCAGCTGGAACCCCGAATGCACACTTTGCGGGGTTCAGTTTCAGGTTGTACCTTCTCAGTCTGTTGAAAAACTTCCTCAGATCTTCCATGTGATCAATGGCTTTCTTGGACTTGATGATGACATCATACACATATACATAGATCTCCTTGTGTATCATATCATGGAAAATGGTAGTCATGGCCCTTATGTAGGTGGCCCCCGCATTCTTTAACCCAAACAGCATCATCTTGTGGTAGTACAATCCCCACGACGTAATGAAAGCCATTTTTTAAGCATCTTCTTCATCCATCCAGATTAGATGATACCCAGCAAAACAATCTACCAATGATTGCAACTCGTGCTTGGCACAATTATCAATCAAGGTGTGTATGTTTGGCAAGGGGAAGTCATCTTTTGGACTGGCCCGATTGAGATCCCGGTAGTCGACATAGACTCTAACCTTTCCGTCCTTCTTTGGCAATGGAACAATGTTGGCTAACCATATTGGATACTCTACTACCCTGAGAACCTTAGCTTTGACCTGCTTAGTGACTTCTTCCTTGATTTTGAGACTCATGTCTAGCTTGAACTTTCTGAGCTTCTGTTTTACTGGAGGACGTGTTGGATCGGTTGGCAATTTGTGAGCCACAATAGATTTACTCAGACCAGTCATGTCGTTATACGACTAGGCGAATATGTCCTCATACTCCCTTAGAAATTTCGTGTATTCTCTCTTTTCTGACGGTGATAAGTGAACGATGATCCGTGTTTCTTTAACATTTGCTGCATCTCCCAAGTTAACAATCTCTATCTCGTCTAGGTTGGACTTAGATCTGTTCTCAAAATTCTCAACTTCTTTAATGATTTCCTCCGGTATATCATCTTCCTTTGAATCTATATCCTTTTGTTGCGTTGTCTCGTTCATGTCATAGTCATTAGTTCATCAAGATAAGTAGTAGTAATGCTGTATAAGTAAAGTAATGAGAGAAAATAATAAGAGTTAGATTTATAAGAAAACTAAAATGCTTTGATAAATTCCATAACTTATTTTTGAATATTGGAGCTTTTGCTTGCAAAAAATAAAAATACGAAAGGAAAGTAAACTAGTAAAATAAAATAGCGCATAATGCTTGTTCAGCCTTGCTACCCCGAGGCTTGCTGATCTTTGGTGGTTCTGATAGTCCAGTTATTGAGGCATGCTCCTCCGCTTACATCCTGTATGGAAGTGCCTTCCTCCCCCTCCTCCTCGAAAATGACACAACATTCCATATCATCGTCTTCTAAGAACAAATTCCTCACTGCTACCAGTGCTTCCTCCTCTTCTGACCCATAAATGACATCGGCCGGTTGGAAAGTCTGCTCCAAATGGGGTATTGGTTGCTCCAAAGGATAGTAAGGACCGCGCCATGGTGGCTACCAGTGGTTGAATTCCTCCCAAGTATACTCATAACCCAATTCGAAGGTGGTGCTATATTTTTTGAGCTTGATGGGCTTAGCGATTCCTTGGAGGTTTTTGCCAAGTCCCTTGCCAGGTTCATACGCGCACCAGTTCAGTATGATTTCAATTTTGTTGTCCCACCATATGTCCTTATCGACGGTGTTGACTCGCTCGATGTGGTGGTAAGTTTATCCGCCTATCCTTATTCTTCCTCCAATTGCTGGGATGGTCTGGTGACTATATATGGGATTGCTACCGTCGCCATAAATGATCACCTCCTAGTGATTCCACTCAAACTTTAATGCTTTATGTAGTGTTGACGCCACGGCTCCAGCGGCGTGAATCCTTGGTCATCCCAACAACAGATTGTAGGACGTTGGCACATCTATCACTTGAAAATAAACATCAAACCAAGTAGGCCCCATTTGCAAACATAAGCTAATTTCCCCAATAGTAGACCTTTAAGAATCGTCGAAAGCTTTGACGTTGATGGCCCCGTCCTTGATCTCATGCAACCCTTTTCCCAATAACCTGAGTGTTACCAACAAGCAAATATTGATACTGGATCCCCCATCGACCAGGATCCTTGTAATAAAATAATCTTCACACTGCACGGTGATGTGCAATGCCTTGTTATGACTCAACCCCTCTGGCGGTAGCTCATCTTCGTGAAAAGTGATTTTGTGACTTTCCAACACCTGGCCTACCATGTTTGCCATCTCTCCGCCGATGATATTACTTGGTACATATGCCTCACTCAACACTTTTAACAAGGAATTCTTGTGTGCATCAGAACTCTGTAGCAAAGCAAGGATAGAAATCTGTGCTGGTGTTTTGTTCAATTGATCAATGACTCAATATTCTTTGGCTTGTATCTTTCTACAGAGATCGTCGGGCCCGGTTTCAGTGATGGTTGACCGACTGGAGGCCTACTTGCTTTATTAAGCCAAATTCTCAAGAGTATAAACCATGCCGGTTCTTGTCATACCCTGATCCGCAACGGCTTCCCCGAACCTGACCTTGCCTTTCCTTTTTACCTCGGTTGTGTAGTCCAAAGGTATGGACTTTGTGTGGAATCATGTTACTGCCGACATTTCTACTGGAATCGGCGTACCTATTTTTACTCTGATCGGAGCAGGTTCCTTAGGCGGTAAAATTGCAACTTCAAAGGGTGTAGGTATGTTGGCCGGTGACATAAACTCAACCTCAATTGGTGCTGGCATCTTTGCATAGGATGGTGTGTCAAAATCGAGTGGCATGGACATATTTACCTCAGCGTCCCCAGAAGGCTAGATCTGGACCACAATCGGATTAAGGGTGACTACTGGCTTCTTTGGATCGTCGCCTTCTTTGAGTAACCCGATTGATCCCTTGGGGTCCCAGTCATCCTCTATCTTGATCATGTGAACGCCTCCACCCTTGTGGTATGGCAGAGGGTTATTGCGGATATTCGGAGCAGTATCTTTTGCTACAATGATCTTGTTATCAATTAAAGTTTGAATTTTATCATTCAGAAAGCGGGCATTCATCAATGGTATGTCCCTTCATGCCGAAATGTTATGCACATGATTTATTTGGGTTGGCCCATTTAGAAGGGTTTTCTGGGGTTATGGCAAGGATATGGGTGACTTAACTAGCAACCTTAAGCCTTTCGTACAACTGGTCAATTGGTTCAACAATGGCGGTGTATTGTTTGGGAGGTCTGCGGTCGAAATTTTGTTGAGGTCTAGGGAAGTTTTGACGTGGGGGATGTGATTGATAGTGGGATGTTTTGGTGTTGTAATCTTGGTAAACATGTGTCGGTTGGGAGTATTTGGGTGAAGTGTGCTGATATGCGAGAGGTGGAGCTGATTGATAAGTGGGTGGTAGAGTTTGGTAAGTGGGTGAGAGTGCTTGGGTAGGCTGATATATGATTGGAGGTATTGGGTATGTTTGGTACTTGATAGGGGATTTGGTCCTCTGTGCAACCATTACAACACCTACGCCCCTTTTCTTGGACGTGCCACCAGATTGTAAAGCCTTATAGGTAGCCTACAAGGCTTTAAAGTTCGTGACCATACCACTCTTGATGCCTTCCACGATCTTTTCTCCTAACTTGATGATGTCACAAAACTTATGATTCTCGATTAGCATCAATCTCCCATAATACTTAGGCCTTAAGCCCGAACGAAGAATTTGTTCAATTGCTCTTCCTCTAAAGCATGCCTAACCTTAGCAGCTTCTGATCTCCATTACATAGCATACTCGCAGAAGGTTTCTGTGGGTTTCTTCTTCAAGTTTTGGATATAGAACACATCTGGTGCGTTCTTCGTATTGAACCTAAATTTGTCCATAAAATCAGACGCCATGCTAACCCAACTTGGCCACTTGTTCGGATCCTGGCTAATGTACCAAGATAAAGCGTCTCCCTTCAAGCTTCTAATGAAAAGCTTCATGCTGATCTTCTCTTCTCTTCCCACTCTGACCAGTTTGTCACAATATGTTCTCAAGTGGACCCTGGGATCCCCTGTGCCATCAAACATTTCGAACTTAGGAGGTTTTTACCCCTCGGGCAGTTTGACATCTGGCTGTATGCACATATCTTCATAGTTTAGTCCCTCGATTCCCTTACTACCTTCAATGCCCTGGATTCAGCTAGTCAATTTCTTGAGTTGTTCTGCCAGATTCTTGATAAGAGAGTCTTTATCCTCCGACTCGGGTGTGCTTAAAATAGGTTGAGTAGAGTGTGTCATAGTTTCCACATAGATGGGGGTGTTATGGCGAGTGTGGAGATGGTCATTTATGGAATTCAAAAGTTTCGGGATGAGCAGCGGGGTATTATTGGAAGTGTGGAAAGTACTGTAGTGATGGTAAAGAGCGGGATGGTTTAGTTTCGGGATGTTTTGTAGAGGTGTGGGCTTTTGAATACTTGGAAAATTGACATCTGGGGTGGTGAGGGAAAATGACAAGCTTGCCAAGTTCTGGACCTGATCAAGTTCCTCCTGAAATTTCAACAGTTTCTGCTCGAGTTGGGGCGCACTTTATTTGGAGACCTGAGTACCCTGAGTGATTTCTACCCGTTCAACCAAGTTTTCTTTTCTGATGTTGCTCAAATCTTCCATCTTTCCTTTGTTCCTGTTTATGACAGGACTAGGAGGAGGAGTGGGTGGAGGAGCCTTGGATCTTGTGGAATATGATAACGATTCCAGAGTGCACGAACTAACCTTTGGGGATGGGAATAAAAAAAGCAAAAACAAAAAGGTAACAAGTCAGTGAGGATGATAAGAAAAGATGTTGCAATACTTAAACACATAATGCGAGAATATAAATCGTGTCCTAATTTGGGGAACCTCTTTGTACCCGAGGTAGGCCTAGCGACAAAATTGATTTGGAGAACTTATAATGCTAAATGCCTCATTTTATTGATAGAAAATAAGATGAATCCCGAAACAACACTAAATAACAAGAAATAAAATGTCGCTAATGGCCATTGGCCTTATTACATTTCTTAAAGCAAAATAATCCTATCTATTTGGTCCTAGAAGGACCTTCCCCAGACTCAGCATATTTGGCTCCATCGAACAGCTTCACCAGCTCACTAAGTCCTAGCAGCAAGTAGGCTCTGGCCAGGTGTCCACCTTCATTTCCTTCAGCATTCTAGCAGTTTATATCTTCAGCTTAAACTGAATTCAGCTTAATTCTGGTATAATAGGAAAAACTGTGTATCATAGTAGTCAAAAGTAATGTACGACTCTTTCAAATATGTCAAGTCCGGATTCTTCTTTAGACCCATCATTTTGAGAAAACCTCTACCCTTGCGATTCTCTGGCATTAACCGACTCGGAGTTTCCCATGGTATACCAGCCAATCCTCCTATTTCTTCTAGCAAAGGTGCCATTTCAATGTCCCCAAAGCGGAACACAAACCTATCGTCATCAGAAAATAGAGTAGCAACCTCTATGATTTTGTTTTTGGTTTGGATTTATAGAAGGTAAGGTAAATTTCCCAAGTATTTCAGGACAAGAGTGTGTTCACTAGAATTAAGATCTTCCCACCAGCTTAACAACTTTGGGTGGATGTTGGTTACCATGCCAAATCTGGGGACTTCGTGCCTCATTTTCTGCAAGAAAAAAATGTTAGGCCCTTACCCCCACCATACTCGACTATTAAATATCAATAATTGGCATAAAATTCATTTAGTTCTCCAAATAAATGCACAAAACGTGGTAGTGTCCGTTTGGGTTTCAAGGAAACCCAGTGGACTTGGACAAGGCTATCGTAAAGAGTCATTATGCGGACTACATAACTGACTCGGCTAGGTTTGACCATGATGCATGCATAGTTAAATAGAGTAAGGTTTCTATGGGGTATTAGACCGGTATCCTTGAGCGGACAACTCAAGTGGGAAAGGAACGGAACCGTCGACTACACCGTTGATCGACTGGTTTTACCGTAAATATGTCTTTGCCAGATTTAGGGGGTAATAATATCAGAAGAGCACAACCACTCATTATAAGCGATGTTATGGTATTTGTTTGGGACGAGTGGAATATGATGTTGAAAGCATGCTTATGAAATAATTAAAACAAATTTCCACATATTTGCACGTTCATAAAGTAATAACTACAATAATTCCTCAGAATTTACAACAATATTAAAGGAAAGTGGTAAAGGAAAGCATTAAAAGGAATAAAGGAAAGAAACAAAGAGCCAAGTCAGTTTCCTAGTAGAAGAAGGAATAAATACTTAAAGGCATTAACTAAGACATATAAAGGAGCATAAAGTCACAAATAGCATGAAATGGTAAAAGCCTAAAAAAAGATCCCCAACAGAGTCGCCATGCTGTCGCGACCCCTTTTTCTTGCGAAATCGGGTTTATGACATTTGGGAGGATAACTCATTCCCTTTTGGGAATTGGGTTTGAATTGAAGAGTCTCCACCTAATGATTAAGTGCATTAGTACACTAAGAAGAATTTTAATTTAGAAAACCAGAGATTGGGTATGGGCTCAAAATTATTCTGAGGGGAAGGTGTTAGGGACCCCTCGAAATCCACTAGTGTGGTTCCCGGCCATGCTATAATTATGAATTTAAGTGCAAACAACAAGTAGACAAGTAGAGCATTAAATATGAGGGGATTTTCACATAATTGTTGCAAGTAATTGAAGTTAAAGAAAAAGCTGAAATTTGAGGAAAAAAGCAGTTTTGAAATTCTGAAGGTAATAAAATAAACAAGTAAAGGGAAGAGGGTCCTAGATTTATAAACAATATGGATCACTCCATACAACACCCGGTAACCTCTTATACACATGGTTTTATCGCGTGGTCATCATATCCATATCTACCCTTTCCCACCCCGTTAAGGTATTAAAGCGCAAAATAGTATCGTTTACTTATTGCATGTTATTACCCGCCCCAATCCTGTCAGCCCCGCAGGCATTTGGGACTACTAATCCTAAAGAGAAGAGGTATGGGGTTTTATAGTTTTAAAAGGACAAACTTCTAAGGAGACAATCAAAAACACATATGACAAGTATGGGGGAAAGAACATAAACAAATAAAGCTCAAACATACCTCCTTAGATCATAGAAAACATATAGTTTAGCATGTCTTGCACGTACTGATTAGGTCTAATTAAAGTTAAAAGCTAAGGCATGCTGATTTATCCCATGTTTTCAGAGAAAAGGTCGGAAGTAGATATGCCCTCTGGTTGTAATTAATAAAGACTGGTGCAGTTTAACTTTCATCCTAAGGCTTGCCTAAGTGATAGACGAAAACCTATAGGCATGATATCTACAGATTTCAGAAATAAGATTATGAACTGATTACAGATTGATTTAGGAAGAGGTTGCCAGTTTTAACATGAGAAGTATAAATTCTACAATTGATAGACATTGTTGTTACTTATAGAAGGATGAAACATTTCAGACTTGATTATTAATTCCTATAGGCATGCTTTCTACGATGTTAGTTTTAACCACTTGTGTAGACTTAGTGAAGATGCAGAAATCCTATAACATGATATCTAAGTGCGATTGATTATTTAAGACCTATAAACACATTTGCCTAGTGAGAGATGCATATGCAAGATTCAGAATGGCCTATGGACATGTTCTCTAAATGCATGTACGAGATTCAGATTTTTAGTAATTACAGACATAGTCTTATATGAGAGTGCAGAATTCCTTATAGGCATGGTATCTAAATGAAAGACGCAAGAGTCTTATATCCATGATAACTATATGCAATGCATAAGTCTTATAGGCACGATAACTATATAAAATGTGGAAATTCTTATAGGCATGATGACTATATGAAATGCATAAGTCTTATAGGCATGATAACTATATGAAATGCGGAAATTCTTATATGCATGATAACTATATGAGATGCAGAAATTCTTATAGGCATGATAGCTAGATGAAAAGTGCAGGAATTAAAGATTCCTATAGGCAAGTTATCTACCTATATACATGCATGGTTACCCCTCCCCTTTTTACTAGCCATCACTAATAGTTTTTACAAGTTAGTACAGCCCAGAATGGAAAAAAGCAAAATTACATCAGAAATTAAAAGTACAACCAAGGGGAGCCTAATTCAGGCTTCTTGTCTTAAACATGAGATGAACCAAATCTAGGAGATCAATGTTCAAAGCCTTTCTGTTAGAGTTCCCTAAGAGCCTCATATGGACTCTGGGCAGTGCTCACACCTAAATGTGTAACCGATTAGGGTATAGTGCCGTGTGGAAGGGCCAGACCTCAAGTCTCCAAGTTCAGAGGGAACTCAAGGTCCCAAGGCAAGGCTCACAGGAGATAGGCAGAACTTAGAAGCTAAGAGTGAGTGTAAGTGCAGAGAGGGAATTCTGAAAAGGGGAAAGGGGAAGAGAATAGTTTAAAATCAAAACACATGAGGGTATAAGGGAGTGGGAAATTTACAAGAACACAAGAAGGGCAGGCTGATGGGCATACCTAGCAATGGGATGTGCTGGAATACCCTCCAGTCTGTTTTAGAGGTTAAGACTTCATTGATTCGGAACCCAGTTCATGGACAACAACTGTTGTTGCCATACCCTAAGTCACTATTCACAATCACATAGGGGTAATGAGATAGAGAGCAAAGAATCTCCGTAGAAACAGTAAGCATACTAAGTTACATATTGAACTCTACATGGACAGTAAAGTAGACATGCATATAAAGGCTGTAAGTAAACACATTGGGATGATGCTGAAGCTAAAACAAGAACATACCAGTCTCAAGGATATGAGCACGTGATTTTTGCCCTGTATGAGAATTACTCCCAAAAATTCTAAATAAAATAATTTTTGTGTTGTTTGCAATTTTTGTGGATTTTTGTTGTTTATTGTTTGCATTTGTGTGTACATGTCCATTTGTTCAAATAAATGAAAATACAAAAATATGTTACATTTTTGTATTAAGGATTTAATTATATAATTAAGAATAATTAAGTTTGTTTTGCAAAATGAAAAATCACAAAATAAAAAATAATGTAATTTGCATTTTTAGCCCTTAATGTCCAAATTATGTGATTTTATTTTTTAATTGATAATTTGGTGTGATAATTATTATTAGGAGTTAATTAGCATTTTTAGTTAATTTTTGATTTTTATGATTTAATCTAGGATTTTTGGTTTTAATTTAGGAATTAAAAAAAAGGGAGATAAATTAAGAAAATAAAAAATGGAGAAGAAAACCGGATTGGGCCATCCATAATTTAACCAAATCCAGGCCCAAAACATTTGCCTCACCCGGTCCAGACCAGCCAGCCTCAGAGACGGGCGAAACGACGTAGTATGATGTTGAAACTACGTCGTTTCATCGTATAATATCTCAGCCAACCATTCAAAATCAATCCAACGGTCACAAATACACCCCTGTACCCATCATTCTAGCCCGACCCGGTCTCACAAGAGACCAACCCGACCTTTACTATGGTTGAACGATGTCATTCCACTTAAGTAAACGATCCAAGCCGTTGATCTCATCTGATCGAACGACTTGGATCCAATCTCCCATCCAGTATATATTCCCAAAACACACCCCAACCCCCCTCAAAGCACCCCATCCTCTTCGTCTCCGACCCCTCAAAGATGACCCCAGTAACGCCGCCGCAAACCACCATCCTCCGCCATCGGAAATTGCCTCACGGTGGTTCCAGTAGGCCAAATACCTCCATTTGTACACCCTAAGATCCCCTCAACCTCCTCGTTCCAACCATCCTAACAGCTAACCCCGAATCCCTGTGGATATCTTCGAATATTCGATCAAAGATCAGCCTGAAACCCTAACTCATCCAATAACCACCAAACTTACACCCTTTGACCCCTGGACCTTCCTCACCACTAGAACGCCACTAGTCCCCCTCGAATCAACCCACGATTCATCGAATAATGGTTTTTGAGCCAAGAACCCTAGCCGCCGCCACAAGACCCCTGATGGCGGCGCCACCTCCAAACAGCCTCAAACCCACGCCCTGTGACCTCTGCGACTTCCCCATACCAAATCCCTACCTCTTTTCCCTCAAATCCCCTTCCAAGGTCTCAAATAGTAAATCACAGAAAAGATGAGCCCTAAGTTTAAAATCCAGCGAAGTTGCGAGGATTTTTTGGACTGAATTAGACTTTAGTCGTATGTTTCCATATTGGAAACGCACGATTAAGGTCCGCTTCAGTCCAAAACAAAGGGACGAGGAGTTCTTTAGCTTTGGTCCATTTGATTCTCGGGTATTTTTCCAATCTTCCCCTCTTTTTGATTTTTTGTAGTTTTTGTTTAAGTTCTTTGTACCTTTCTCCTCCTGTTTCATTTTTGTTTTTGTCCCCATGGTTGAATTGATTAGTTCTCCATAAATGTGTGAATTGCTTAGTCAGTGGTCATCGAACCAAATGGTTTGATCGCTCAAATGGTATGAATTATTTACTTGTTTGTTGTCATGAATTTGTCAATCTATTTAAGCTTTTATGTTTGATTCCTCCTTTTGGTCTTTAAAAAATGTGAGTATGTGTGTTTGGTCTCTCTGATTTTTGTGTGTTCTCTTTCAAACAAATCTGTTGTTCATAGATCGTCTGTGTTAAATCTGTAATAATGCCCCAGTTGGTTTCCTATTATTGTTAATCTCATTACGTTTGATCTGTTTTGCCTGATATTGTTTTAGAAATGTAATTCGTTTCAAGCGTTGTTAGTCTATCAGAAATTTGATCTTGTTGAGTTCAACGGTGACCTTTTTCTGACTCATTGGTTTTCATTTTGGATGCCATTTTGATTTGGTCTCAGTTTCTAGCTTGAATTGTTGATTGAATTGATAAGTTTGAATTGATTATAGGTGCTGTAGTTTAGCTAATTAATTAGATGAATTTGGTTATAGCTGATGGGTAGTGAATGCAGTATTTTCAGGGGTAATTAGGGAATTAAATCACTTAAATGATTGATTAAGGGGCTGCTAAAGGATTCAATAAGACAAGGATAAGTGGGATTAAATACTAAAAAGACAACTAGAAGTGGAGACAACATTTGCTGGTTTTAAGGGTTAAAGATAAATTAGTTGATGGTCCACTAAGGCTTAAAATCAGGAAAGGAAAAGAGTTTGAAAAAGATATAAGGGGAGACCCTCTGAAAATTACAAATCGATTCCAGCTTTAAATTCCCCATAAAAATCCCCTTCTTAAAAAAATTAAAAATTTGAATCTCAATACTCAAGAGGTTCAAATTTGAAATCGTGAAGCTTTAGAAACCTTCTCCTTATGTATTAATTACTGCTGTAAAATCCAAAAACATACAAAAAACAATAGAAAAACAATTCAAAAAAAAATCCTATTTCATGAAATGATTTCAAACTTTTAGCTATTGGATCACATTTCCAGCCCTCGTTTGCTGCTAGAACTTCAGGGGTTTACTAGACGATTTCAAGTGGTTGTAAGTCTAATTCAACTGGTTTCGGTGAAGTTTTGATGCTGTTGAAAGTGTAGAGTGATACTGGTGTCATTTTGTTCATCCTGGTGTTGTGTCTGGTTGTTATATTGGTCTCCTTTTGGTTTTAAAAGATCGTTTGGGACTTCTGGTCCATTTCTGGTGTGAAGCTGTGTGATTGTTGCTGTGTGAACTCCTGTTGCTGTTGCTTTACTTCACTGATTCTCA
This sequence comes from Nicotiana glauca, assembly GCA_026770625.1. Taxonomy (NCBI): domain Eukaryota; kingdom Viridiplantae; phylum Streptophyta; class Magnoliopsida; order Solanales; family Solanaceae; genus Nicotiana; species Nicotiana glauca. Next base: position 48,174 of record MU741519.1, read on the forward strand.
ATACCTGCACTTGTTCCTTTTTCCAGGTACTCATTTGACCCTATACAATTGTGAAGATCCAATGTAGGATTTCTAAAGTTTATGAAATGATAAAATAGTATCAAGTTTGATCTATGAAGCTTCCAGTTCTTCAATTTCATGATTGTATTCCAGGCTGAGCACAACATCCTTATGCACCCATTTCACATGTTAGGCGTAGCTGGTGTATTCGGCGGCTCCCTATTCAGTGCTATGCATGGTTCCTTGGTAACTTCTAGTTTGATCAGGGAAACCACAGAAAATGAATCTGCTAATGAAGGTTACAGATTCGGTCAAGAGGAAGAAACTTATAACATCGTAGCCGCTCATGGTTATTTTGGCCGATATGTTTAGTTTAAAAACATAGAATAGTTTTGTTTCTTCTAACAATACATGGATTTGTACTTAATTAGACTGCTGGACTCTTTGAAATTGCATGAATGATTTTCTATTATATTAGTTTAGAATTATTTTGTAATTAATCTGATCATTTAGAGTCGTACTCATGTATCAGATTTTCACGTTGATTCACGTACTAGTTTTGATTTGAACTTTCAATTTTGATTCATATCTTATCACATGCCGAATCACTTAGTTCGTTTAAGTAGTAACCCACATGCAGTCCAGTGGTATTCAATACTTTAAGTATAATTTTGAATTAATTGTTGTTTAAAGTCAAGATGGATCTTGTTAATTAAAGAGTTTTTTTGCTTTACAAAAATAGTTAGGATCAATAATGAGGCCAGACAACAAGCCACTCTTTGGGCCCATTGACAGGCCCAACGTTTGGCCAACTAACAGTCCTGAAGGTTGCTGACCTGCTTTTGCTTCATTTTGGGATTGGGCTCACTTTGAGCCCAAAGCTTATTTGTTTCACGGATAAAGATTACATAGCTCAATTGCCTGAACTGTTCTCGTGTTCAGGCCAATTAGTAGGCCCAAAAATTGTTCCAAATCAAAACCTCTCTAAAAATTATATTAGGAATACGAGGTATTAATTCGCAAGTATAAGATCAGATTTCTAATTAGGTAGCGGGTTCAAACTAAAAGGGTCTTCCCTTTTATTTGAATTTGGACTTGAATTCGAGGCCCGAATTTATAAATGTAAATTAATTGACCTTTTAGAGATAAATAAAATAAATAGAAATCGTAGTCACTTTAAGTTGGCCTTTAAATAATAAAATGAGATGAGCCTCGCCGAACAAAATTCAAAAATTGCGGGGCCCTCATTAATTACTTAATTAAAATATACTTAGAACTTGGGGCGTGCCGTTTAGCGAATTTCACGGCCTCCCACAAAGTTTAAAAGACGTTAGTCACTTTAGGCGCGGTTTTAATAATCTTACCTTACTAATTACGGGTGTGCATTTCATGCAACCCAAATCCAAATCCAAAAACATCTAATAAGAATGTGTCGAGGATCCGGGTGCATTTCATGTGACGTGATCCGAAAACACAGTTTTTAAACGACATTCACTTTGGTAAAAAATAATTAAAAGCGGTAAATAATTATAAAATTGCACTATAGGTTGGAGCATGTAAAAATTAGATTTTTAGCCATTTATAATAATTTAAGCGACCGTACTAGATCCACGGGATCCGGGGGTGCCTAACACCTTGCCTCGAGTCAATAGAATTCCTTACACAGAATTTCTGTTTCACAGACTCCAATTGGGAAGTCGACAATTTTCCTCGATTTGGGATTAAATTAAATCGGTGACTTGGGACACCAAAAACCAATCCTATCCCAAGTGGCGACTCTAAAAATAAATAAATAATTCCAATTCGAATAATGTCACTTTAAATGGAAAAACTCCCTTATACATCTATCCTTCGGGGTAGGTGTGTAAAAAAGGAGGTGTGACAGCTCTGGCGACTCTGTTGGGGATACGAACCCGGAATTCTGATTCAGGGATCAAGAATTCGAGCTTAATACAATTGTTATATTTGGCTTTATCTGATTTTTCTACATGTTCCATGCTATATGTGC
>MU741522.1:0-11487 GCA_026770625.1 Nicotiana glauca
CCCTCAGGACATCATTTACAAGTATTACCCACCTCGAACCGGTGAAATTCCTCGCTCGCGACGCCTTTGCCCCTCGAATTGGCCTCCACGCACGTCAAATCTAACCAAAATCAGGACAAATATATCATAATATGCTAATGGGACAACACCCAATCGAAAACAATCGAAATATAATAAAAATCTCGAAACTAGCAAAACCCGAGCCCCGGGCCCACATCTCGAAAACATTACAAACTTACATTAACGGATTTCTCGTCTCGCCACGAGTCCGTACATACCAAGAACTCCCAAATCGGACTACAATTGGCCCCTCAAATCCCAAATTTAGAATTTTTGCTCCAAGCCCTAATTTCTTACAATTTGGCTATAATTTCAGTGTTAAATCCGTGTTTTTACACCATAACAATATTATTTGAAGCTACAAGTCCATACCTGATGGAATCCCTTCGAAATCTCTCAATTATCTCCCAAAATTGCCTCTCCCGAAGTCCCAAAATATTTTTCTAACTTCTGAAATTCGAACCCCACTGGTTCATTAAACACTCAGCATTTTTCGCTTCTGCGGTGAAATTGTCGCTTATGCGACTTCTGCTTCTGCGGAAATTGTCCGCTTCTGCGGTTTCCTTCAAGTCGACCAAAATCTCTTCTGCGATTAATAGTCCGTTTCTGCGGACGCGCAGAAGCGGAAAATGTTCCGCTTCTGCGGAACCTCCCAAGCCATCGCCCTTTCGCTTCTGCGACCATTTTCCTGCTTCTGCGGACTCGCTTTTGCGAATAAAATGCCGCTTCTGCGGAACTTGCTGAACTCACACTATTTTGCACCTGCGTAGAATTTTCCGTTTCCGCGAAGCCGCATCTGCGGTCTCCCTTCCGCAGATGCGGAGATACCTGCTGCAACCAAAACCATCAAACTTTCAAACTTCAAATTCTCTCGTTCAACCACCCGAATTCACCCCGAGGCCCCCGGGACCTCAACCAAAAGCACANACTGCAACTTTCAGAATTCTATTCCGACTCCCGGATCAAAATATCATCTATCAATCGGAAATCGCCAAAATACTAACTTCGCCAAAATAGGCTAACTTCTTCACCGGACCTCCAAAATTACTTCTGATTGCGCTCCTAAGTCGTAAATCATCACCCGGAGCTAACCGAATCATCGGAATTCAATTCCGAACCCTCTAACTCACAAGTCAACATCTGGTTGACTTTTCCAATTTAAGTCTTCTTAAAAGAGACTAAGTGTCTCATTTATTAATAAAATTACTCCAATTAAATTCTAATGCACCCAATACCGATAATGAAACATAAAGTAACACAATAAGAGGGAAATAGGGCGGTAACTCACGTGACGATGGGTCGGGTCGTCACACTTCTGAACCACCCGTCCCCGCAAGTGATAAATTAGCTAAAGCAAGTGTGAAAAGTATTTTTTAAGGGAACGGGGTTCGAGAATGCAAAACGACCAGTCGGGTCGTTACATTGATTGCCGCTAAATGAAGAGGTTTCAGCTTATACCCTTCAATTCCTAGTAGGTGCTAAATTAAAATTAATGATAACAAATGTATAGCCAAAAATTTGTTATTTATTTGATGTCCATTTATATAAATTGACTCTTCAAACAAACGTTTCCAAAAAGGATTTTTTTTTTAATATTGACTGATTTTTTTGATGTTTCTTTCTCCATCACCTAGGTTTAATTCATTATATATGTAAGTAAACTTTTATTCAATTTTCAAACTCTTTTTTGTTATCTGGATAACCATAGATGTGTATCATATATGTTACATTTATTTTTAAAAAAATTCGATTTATTCAAATCTAGCTATATTATTTTAAAGAACTATAATTATAGAGTTTTAAATGTGAAAGAGTATTATAGTTATATGGAATAGTTTTTTTTTTCACAGTCATAGTAGTATTTAAATAATCAGAAAAGATAACAAAAGTTCCTAGCATGATTGCATATGATCATTAGCTGAATTAAATATAATAACTTGACCAAAAAAAAAAAGGCAAATTTCTTTTTTTATTTTAATTCAAATTTAAAAACTTTATCTATAAATTCAAAATTATTCTTTAATTTAAATTCAGTTTTATATATATATATATATTAAATAGTGGAAAAATATAGAATAAATTTACCATATACTATTTGTATTTATTAGCTTGCCACTTGGCTTAACCACAATGCAATTATATATGGTAACTTTCTTGCTTTAATATATATATAGATATAGATAATTGAGAGAGTAAGGAAGTTCTTGGTTATTAGTAACCGAAGTTCTTCTGAAAATAGGCTTTGACCGAAGAATACACTTTTTGGTTAAACAACAACCAAAAATAAGAGTAATAATATTGTAATCCATTAAGTTTTTAACATTTCTTTAAGGCATCAGTGTATATAAACGTAAATCCATTAAGAAACAGAAGAGAATAATAGCATCATGAAATACAAATCACTGGATGCACTGTCATTTTACAATAGGTATAACAATTAAAATTACATATTTCGCAGTAAGCATCTCATGATATTAGTACAACTAGTCTTAGAATACGTGCGTTGCGCGTGTATTTTATATCAATAAATATAAATTTTATAAATATTACATAGATATTATTTACAAAAGTGTCTGAATTATTAAATAAAAATTAAAAAATTTCTAAAATAATGATGAACATTAATCACATTTACCTAACTCAATAAAGAATAACCCTACTCTACAAAATATCTTATTATTTGGACTTTCGTTCGGAATAGATTTTATCATTATAAAAAGATAGATTCAATCATTATCGTGATCAAGAGATTATACTTACTAATAAACATCGTTACTTCCTGAGGTCAATAATAATGGGTATATCAGTTAGCCACCACATATTCCTAATTTGATATTTATTTACAATAACATACAATGTATATCCCCTAGATAGATTTATCGACACTATTACAAAACTTTATGACAACATTTTTGGAAAGTGTTTTATTAACATTATTTTTATGGAATAGTTTGAAATAACTAATATTTTTAACATTATTCACCTTAAATCTTTAAAATTTTAGCTGATTTGAAAATAATTGTGAGCTCCTGAATTTTGCTTTAAGTTTTATCTCTTGGTATCTTCAAATGGAAGATTTTAATGTCATCTTAATTAGTATTATTTCAGGTGAAATAACAATTCTATATCAATTCTTGTGAAAATTAACTTAATCAACTTATATAGTATTATTGGCATTGCATTCCTAAATATTAAGAGTTCTTATATAGTTCAAATAAAAAAAGTCAAAATTTTAGATAATTTTAATATCCTAAATAAATTTTTTTAATTAAATATTAATTTTATCCAGTGTAAAATTTATTTTCTATAATAAAAAGGTCAACTAATTTTGCGTTTAAGTTGTGTACTGTTATAATAGTCTAGATTGATTGAAGAAGACAAAATTAAATGAAACGTTAGTTTCCTATATAGTTAATAGTTTTTAATTTTTATTTACCACTTAATTACTATAAAATTAATATACTTTGTTTCAAATACTTAGTAAAAAGAATTCTGCTAAAAAATTACTCATTGATATTTAAAAAACTATTTTATTCATCAATGGTAAGTACAGTCATCTTCCAATTGGATATAGAAATTACTTGAAAAAGAAGGCTGCAAAATTTATACTAATGAACTAAATAATTTACTTCTTAATTATTTATTTAAGGTAAAAAAAATTTAGGTACCTAGTTTAAATAAGCAAACATTTAATAACCAAATTTCAATAATTTTTAGGTCCTAAATATTAGGATAATGTGACAACCCAAAGGATCATCACCTGTTTCCTCATTCGTTCCGTGCTTCCGAGGTCTTGAAAACCTCATTTTTACTTGCTTCGATTTGCATGCGCAGTCCGGGCGCGTAGCCGGAAAGCTTTTATGTTGAAATATGTGAATTCTGTGAAAAATTTGAAGAATTTTGATATTAATATGATTAAAGTTGACTTTGGTCAACATTTTGGGTAAACGGACTTAGACCAGAGATTGGACGGTTCCGGAAGGTCCGTAGAAAAATATAGGACTCGGGCATGTGTCCGGAGTCGAAATCCGAGGTCTAGAACCCGAGTAAAAGAATTTTTCTTTTAAATTGTTAAGAAAAATAGAAATGAAAATTGATCAAAAGACCAGGATATCGGGTTCGTATTTTGGTTCCGATGCCCGGTACAAGTCTTATATATTGTTTAAGCACTTTCTGTGAAGTTTGGTCGAAATCGGACGTCGTTTGACGTGTTTCGAACTATAAGTTCTAAATTTGAAAGTTTATGAAGTTTAGAAGAAAATCATGAGTTTTGAGGCTTGATTCTATGTATATGATATTATTTTGGCGATTTGATCGTGCGAGTAAGTTCGTAGGATGTTTTTGAGGTTGTGTACATGTTTGGTTTGGAGCCCCGAGGGCTCGGGTGAGTTTTGGATAGGCATCGGATTGCATTTCTCATATTTTAAAAATCTGGTATTGTGGCTTCTGCAATTTTCGCAAATGCGACGCCAGGGTTCGCATTTGCGAACACCCAGCTATCGCAATTGCGCAGGCTAGATCGCAAATGCGAAATCAGCCCAGGTAGGCCAAGCTTCGCAAATGCGAAGCCAGTGATTGCAAATGCGATTGAAGGCTATCGTAAATGCGATGCCTCTTTCGCAAATGCGAAACTTGCCCCCCCAGACCTGGGTTCGCAAATGCGAACCAAAGTATCGCAATTTCCAGGCCTGCATTTTTCGCAATTGCAAACCTTTGTTCGCAATTCCCACATCCGAGGCCCAGCAAATTTTATACTTAGTCGAATTTTTACCACTTTTCACCATTCTTTCAAAACTCAAATACCATATGCGATTTTTCTAGAGCAAACTTCATCCCAAATCACTTGTAATTTAATTTTTACTCAATTCTTTCAATCTTTATCATCATTAAACATGTTTTTCACTTGAAATCAAGAATTTTCATGGGTTAAATTGGGGTTTTTGGGTAGAACCTAGGTTTTCTATAAATTGGGGAGTTGAACCTCGATTTGAGGTCCGATTTCAAAACAAATTATATATTTGAGTTCATGGGGGAATGGGTAATCGGATTTTGGTCCGAACCTCGGATTTTCACCACGTGGGCCCGGGGGCATTTTTGAATTTTTTGGGAAAAACTTGGGAAAATTATTTTTATGCATTCAAATCGATTCATATAGTGTTTATTAAAGTAATTGAACAATTTGTGATTAGATTCGAGCAAATTAGAGATGGAACCGCGAGGTAAAGCGATAGTTGAGGATTAAGTGGATTTCAAGGCCTTGAGGTAAGTGTTTGGTTTAACCCTAGCTTGAGAGAATAAGAGTTGAGTCTTGTTGCTAATTGCTATGTGATCGAGTATGATGTATAGGAATGGTGATGAGTATCTATACATCGATGTCTATCATGACCGTGAGTCCTTATAATGTGATTACCATGACTCGGTTGTGAGCTCTGTGTTTATTGGAGAATTTCTATATGTTGTGAATAATATGTGAACGGTAAAATGATTATTTGATTCCTGGGAGCATTGGCTCGAATTGTGATACGAATATTGAAAGTGTATAAAACGACTTGATTCTTTGGAGCGTGGGTTCAAAATAGTAGAGTGAATTATAAGATAAGAAAAGTAAGAAAGAGAAAGCATTGTTAATTATTCCCTTGCCTGGACGTTTGGTTGAACGTGTTGGATTATTTCCCTTGCCAGGATTTTTGTCAAATATTTGATTATATTTATGACCCTTAATTGTGACTGTTGTTGGGGAACCAGACTGTTAAATGACATTGAGGAGCGGGTTGCGTGCCGCAACAATGATATTGAGGATCGGGTTACATACCGCAACAATGATATTGAGGATCGGGTTGCGCACCGCAATAATGATATATGAGGTTCGGGTTGCGCGCCGCAACAGTGATACCTGATAAATGGTATGGGTCGGGTTGCACGCCGCAACAGTGATACCTGATAAATGGTATGAGTCGGGTTGCACGCCGCAACAGTGATAATTGTGGAGCGGGCGGGCTGCACGCCGCAACAGTGATATTCGTGGAGCGGGTTGCACGCCGCAATCGTTATTGATACCATGTGTTTGTATTGAGTGTTGATTCCTTATTTATTGTGAACCTAAGCTGCTTTAATTTTATTTCCTGGAATTGGTGTTAATATTGTATCTCCCCATAATATGTTTCCCCTCCCATGTTTTTAATAGCCTTGTATTCGATATTCCGTTGTATATTTATAACTGCACAGGTTTATGTGGTGTCCAGTCTAGCCTCGTTACTACTTCGCTGGGGTTAGTCTAGACACTTACCAGCACATGGGGTCGGTTGTGCTGATGCTATACTTCTGTGCATTTTTGCACAGGTCCAAGTTTTGAGGAGCAGCAGCAGTATTAGTGCGGGAGCAGGTTTTCATTTTCACGAGACTGAGGTAGCCTTGCAGGCGTCCGCAGAACCAGCATCTCTTCTTTATGTTCTCTTTTAGACTGTTGCCTCATTGTTTTCGAGACGGACAACTTATATATTTCTTTCAGACTATTGTATTTAGTATATTCTTAGTAGTTCGTGAGTACTGTGACACCAAATCTTGAGTAGAGGCTATTATTGACTATTCCACGTTTTGATTCGCATTTATAAATTAGACTTCCGCTATTGTTCTTATTAAATTTCATGTTCTTTATTGATGCTATAAACTGTTGAAATAATTGTTTACTAAGGGAAAGGTAGTGTAGTTGGCTTGCCTAGCTACCACGAGTAGGCGCCATCACGATCCCGATGGTGGAAAATTCGGGTCGTAACAAGTTGGTATCAGAGCACTAGGTTACATAGGTCTCACAACTCACGGACAAACTTAGTAGAGTCTGAGGGTAGGTGCGAAGACGTCTGTACTTGTTCCCCAGAGTCTATTGAGTTAGGAAAAATATATCATTTGTTATTTCTTGCCGTGCGATTTGGTTTCTCAATGCTGATTGAATTTCTACTCTGTTCTTTCGCAGATGGCGAGAACACGCGCTTCCTTATCCACCGATCGGCAGTCCAGCCCCAGGCAGCTCCCGCTAGGGGCAGAGGACGTGGCAATGCTAGAGGACGAGGTAGGGGTAGAGCCCAGCCACCAGTAGCAGCACCAGTGGCGGAGCCTCAGGTGGACTTTGACGAGGAGGTTCCGGCCCCACCCAGACAGTTCCGATGGGCCCAGCTCAGGTCCCAAAGGGGTTTATTGCTACCCCAGTTCTTCAGAACACCTTGGTCCGATTGGTTGGCCTCATGGAGAGCGTCACCCGAGCCGGATTGTTCCCTGTATCACCAGCCACTTCCCAGGCTGGAGGAGGGGCCTAGACTCCTGCCGCACGTACTCCGGGGTAGGTAGCTCCCCAGACTCAGATTCCACCAGTTCAGACAGCTGTGGCAGTTCAGCCGGGGGTAGTTGCATAAGCCAATGATGGAGCGGCTATGTCCGCATATGCCTTGTGGAGGCTGGACAGGTTCACCAAGCTCTTCACTGCTACTTTCAACGGAGCTTCCTCTGTGGACCCCAGGATTTCTTATATAGCTGCCACGAGGTTCTTCGGAACATGGGCATTGTGGAGTCCAATGGAGTTGATTTTATGTCTTTTCGTCTATCTGGATCCGCCAAGACTTGGTGGAGGGATTACTGTTTAGCCAGACCGGCGGGGTCACCGCCTTTGACTTCGGATCAGTTTTTGGAGTTATTTCTAGAGAAATTTCTTCCCGTTACTCAGAGAGATGCTTACCGGAGGTAGTTTGAGTGCCTCCAGCAGGGGTCTATGACGGTCACCCAGTATGAGACCCAGTTTATCGATCTGGCTCGCCATGCCCTCGTCATACTCCCTACTGATAGGGAGAGGGTGAGGAGATTCATTGATGGTTTGATTCGACCTATTCGTCTTCAGATGGCCAGGGAGGCGGGTAGTGACATTACCTTTTAGGAGGCAGCCAATGTGGCCCGGAGGATCGAGATGGTTCTGCCACAGGGGGTGGTCATAGGGCAGAAAAGAGACCCCGTTACTCAGGTCGATTCAGTAGTGCCTTATCTGGAGGCAGGGATTATTATGATAGGGGTCAGCCTTCCAGGCCCTTTCAGTCAGCCCTCCAGGCTTCGCAGGGTGTTCTAGGTGATCGTGGTTTTCGTGGGCAGTATTCCGATCAACAGACACTCAGTGCACCGCCAGCTCCCATCAGTGCACAGCCTCTTCATAGCTTTCGTGGAGGTTATTCGGGTCGTCAGGGCCAGTCTCATCGTACAGAGGGATGTTATGAGTGTGGTGAGTATGGTCACATCGGGAGAGCTTGCCTGAGACTGAGGGGTACACAGTCGCAGCAGCAGGGTCCTCGCCCCATGATTCAAGCACCAGGTGACCCACAACCTGCCCAGCCAGCCAGGGGTAGGGGTAGGGATCATAGAGGTGGGGGTCGAGACTGTAGAGGTGGAGGCCAGACCGCCAGAGGTAGGGGTCAGCAGGTAGCTGATCGTCCCAGAGACACGGTTCAGGGAGGTGGGGCTGAGCCTCGGTTTTATGCTTTGCCAACCAGACCAGAGACCGAGTCATCAGATGCCATTATTACAGGTACTATTCTGGTTTGTGATAGAGATGCGTCAGTGCTATTTGACCCTGGGTCTACATATTCATATGTGTCGTCTTATTTTGCACCCTGCCTGGTTATGTCTAGTTATGCTTTGGATATACCTGTTTATGTATCTACACCGGTGGGTGACTCCATAGTAGTCGACCGGGTGCATCATTCCTATGTGGTTGTGTTTGAGGGTCTCAAGACCCGTGTTGATTTACTGCTTTTAGATATGGTGGATTTCGACGTTATTTTGGGGATGGATTGGTTGTCCCCGTATCATGCTATCTTAGATTGTCACGCCAAGACCGTGACCTTGGCTTTGCTAGAATTGCCCCGACTAGAGTGGAAAGGGACCCCAGATCATGCCACCTGCAGTGTTATTTCATATACTAAGGCTTGACGCATGGTCGAGAAGGGGTGTTTAGCTTATCTGGCATATGTTCGCGACTCCAGCGCAGAGGTTCCTTCTATTGACTCTGTTCCTATTGTTCGGGAATTCCCCGAGGTCTTCCCTTCAGACCTGCCGGGTATGCCGCTCGACAGGGATATTGATTTATATATTGATCTGGCTCCAGGCACGCTACCCATTTCTATTCCGCCGTATTGCATGGCCCCGCCAGAGTTGAAGGAGTTAAAGGACCAGTTGCTGGATTTACTAGAGAAGGGTTTTATTAGGCCGAGTGTTTCTCCTTGGGGTGCACCGGTGTTATTCGTGAAGAAGAAAGATGGTTCGATGCAGATGTGTATTGATTACCGACAGTTGAACAAAGTGATGATAAAGAGCAAGTATCCACTGCCGAGGATTGATGATCTATTTGACCAGCTTCAGGGAGCAAAGGTGTTTTCAAAGATAAACTTGAGATCTGGCTATCATCAGCTAAAGATTAGGGCATCTGATGTCCCTAAGACAGCATTCCACACTCGGTATGGGCACTACGAGTTTTTAGTCATGTCATTTGGGTTGACCAATGCCCCAACAACATTTATGGAGTTGATGAACCGAGTGTTCAGGCCATATCTAGACTTATTCGTGATAGTCTTTATTGATGATATTCTGGTGTACTCCCGCAGCAAGGAAGAGCACGAGCAGCACCTTAGAGTGGTTCTTCAGACTGAAGGATAGTCAGCTATATGCTAAGTTTTCAAAGTGCGAGTTCTGGTTGAGTTCGGTTGCATTTTTGGGTCATATTGTATCAGCAGAGGGTATTCAGGTGGACCCGAAGAAGATTGAGGCAGTCAAAAATTGGCCTCGACCAGCTTTACTGACCGAGATTCGGAGTTTCTTGGGGCTAGCAGGTTATTATCGTCGGTTCGTAGAGGGATTTTCTTCTATTGCAGCCCCGATGACTAGGTTGACCCAGAAGGGTGCCCAGTTCAGGTGGTCAGATGAGTGCGAGGTGAGCTTTCAGAAGCTTAAGACAGCTCTGACTACGGCACCGGTGTTGGTCTTGCCCACGGGTTCAGGGCCTTGCACAGTCTATTGTGATGCTTCCCGTATTGGGCTGGGAGCAGTATTGATGCAGGATGGCAAGGTCATTGCCTATGCTTAGAGACAGTTGAAGATCCATGAGAAGAATTATCCGGTTCATGATCTAGAGTTGGCAGCGGTTGTTCATGCTTTGAAGATTTGGAGGCATTACCTATATGGTGTGATGTGTGAGGTGTACACGGATCACAAGAGCCTTCAGTATCTGTTTAAGTTGGAGGAGTTGAATGTGAGGCAGCGGAGGTAGTTAGAGTTGTTGAAATATTATGATGTTACTATATTATATCACCCGGGTAAGGCCAATGTGGTGGCCGATGCATTGAGTAGGAAGTTCGTCAGCATGGGTAGTCTTGCTTATATCCCGGTCAGCCAGAGGCCGCTTGCTTTAGATGTTCAGGCCTTGGCCAATCGATTCGTGAGATTAGATATTTCTGAGCCCAGCAGGGTGTTAGCTTGCACGGTTGCCCGTTCTTCTCTACTGGAGCATATCCGTGATTGGCAGTTTGATGATTCCCTTTTATGTGTCCTGAGAGATACGGTGCAGCGTGGAGGTGCCACGAAGGTGACCTTAGATGATGATGGTGTGTTGAGATTGAAGGGACGAGTTTGTGTGCCCAATGTTGATGGGATTCGAGAGTTGATCTTAGCGGAGGCTGCCGCGAAGATGTATCAGGACATGCGGCAGCATTATTGGTGGCGTAGAATGAAGAAGGATATTGTTACGTATGTGGCTCGGTGTTTGAACTGTTAGCAGGTCAAATATGAGCATCAGAGGCCCGGCGGTTTGTTTCACAGGATTGAGCTTCCCGAGTGGTAATGGGAGAGGATTACCATGGATTTCATTACTGGACTTCCGTTGACCCGGAAGAAGTTTGATTCTATTTGGGTCATTGTTGATAGGCTGACCAAGTCAGCGCACTTCATTCCAGTAGCAGTCTCCTATTAATCTTAGAGGTTAGCGGAGATTTATATCCGGGAGATTGTTTGCCTTCATGGTGTACCGGTATCCATCATTTCAGATTGGGGTACATAGTTTACCTTGCGCTTCTGGAGAGCGGTTCAGCAAGAGATGGGCACCCAGGTCCAGTTGAGCACAACATTCCATCCTCAGACGGACGGTCAGTCCGAGCGGACAATACAGATTTTGGAGGATATGCTCCGAGCTTGTGTCATTGATTTTGGAGGCTCGTGGGACCAATTTTTGCCTTTACAGAGTTCGTCTACAACAACAGCTACCATTCCGACATTCAGATGGCTCCGTATGAGGCGTTGTATGGTAGGCGATGTCGGTCTCCATTCGGATGGTTTGAGCCGGGAGAGGCTTGGTTATTGGGTACAGACTTAGTTCAGGAGGCCTTAGATAAGGTCAAGATCATT